>VZTT01041093.1:0-18582 GCA_013400855.1 Buphagus erythrorhynchus | reverse complement strand
TTAACATGTTGATTTATTAGATATTACTTATAGCTCTCAATGTTTTTCAAGCATGAAAGATTTGAAAAGACTCTGGACAACAAAATCTCCATCATTTTATAAAGATATTATGATTTTATTATTATGTCAATGCAAGTTATGGTCTGTCTCATTTTCATATGCTACTTCATATTTTCCTCTTGTTTTCTCTGCTGACATTGATTATTTTAATTTGTTTTAACAGCCAGATCACTAGGAAGAGCAAGAGTATTTTTTGTTCTTTATTATTATGTAGAGATAAAGAGATCTTAACTTATTCCCTTTCAGCAGAGAAAACANGAACTCATCCCCTTTGCCAATCACTGAGTAAGGAAAAGAGATATTTCACCTGATTATAGCCTGGGTTTAATAAACCAACAAGAAATGTAATGACCTTTCAGTTATCTTTCACTGCAGGAGCCACTAACAAGGTCTTCAGTCTCCAGCAAACCTTTTATAAAGAGTAGTACTCATTTCAGATAACTCAAAAGGCAATGCAGAGAATAATCCTCAATAGATTGAGTAAATGGAAGCAGATAAATCATGCTGTGTATATTTTAATTTCAAAATAATTATTTAAGGCAATTTACATAAGAATTTGGGCTATATCTCAGTTCTCTACTGCAATACAAAAGAAATTGCTATAACATTACAAGTATTGCTATTTTAAAACCAACATTCATATTGAATTGGGGCAATCATCTTCTAGTCATCTCCAAACTGGTTAAGGATTCTTCAGTGCTCTAGTAATCCCCACCAACTGAGATGGTCCAGTTTGGCATGGACCATTGCTGTTCCATCATTATGCTGCATTCCACCACTCACTGAGTAAACAATTTGACATCCAGTCAGCAATTCCACTGAGAGAGACTTGCTCATGTTTCTGACCACATCACCATTTTAGGAATGGCTACTTCCACTCTTAAACTGAAAAAAGTCCCTAATTGATCTGCTGAACTGGACCCTACAGAATCAAAATTGCCCTTGATCTCGTGGGCCACATTTTCTTCCCCTTAAACCAGCTTTTCCCCAGTATATTTGCAGAGTCTCTTTGAGACGTAGTGATGTAAATCTCAAAAAGTAGTGAAAGCTCAAAGATATCTAGAACAGAATTTTAAGAATATTTACCTCTTCCATAGGAATAATACCCTCCCTACTACCTGCAATTCTGAATCCCGGTTCTTGGAACAAGAGAATGTTTTCAATTTCTCTGATAGCAAAAGAGAATGCTGACTAAACCTATTATCTTCTCTGTGTGCTTATTTTCGCTTTGATGTACAATAAATAAAAAATGAACTGACAATTCTAAAATATGAAGACACCATATCATTGTCACTGTGTTCTTACAAATCTGATCCATTCATGCTGTTTAAGCTGCTGAAACCTTTGAAGTTGGAAAATGCTGCCATGAACTTCTAGCACTGGTAATTAAGACATAGTGTGGCAAATCAAAGGAGACGTGCTACCTTGCATCTACAGTTCCTTACCAAAAAAATGCAAGCTGAGAGTCACGATAATAAATCAATTGGTTCTGCTTTTCAGTAGGAAAAGACCTGTAACTTGTTATATTATAACTCAATCCCATCTTGTATCCAAGATCAATTCCTCTTTCTCTTCATGCTTTATGATCATTGAATTTCTTTTTCTTAAGGCTAATTTTTCTTATAGAAAGAGAAGGAAATACTGCAAGGTTTGAGGAGGAAAAAGAAAAAAGAAAAAGAAAAAAGTCTCTCATCATTTGTCTTCTCAGTGGGGAGAACAAGAACATTTCCTTTCCCCTCTAATATCACATTTTTCTCCTTCAAGCTGTTGTTGTTTTCCCATAAATTTCAGCAGGTTGAGCTTCTGAGGCTGTGCTAAGATTTGGGCTGAGGAAACATAGCTTATAAAGGTTTATTAGCAACACTGGGCTAAACAATGTGTGTGAGNAAAATAAATCAAAATGTGCTCCAGTTGGAAATCTCACTGCCATATTAATTTGCTTACTGCATAAACCAAATTCCTACATACAATGTATGGAATTGTCTGAGTTTAAGTCATGAGTTTCACTAAAATATTTAATTTTTCCTACCTCTATTCTATTTTATAGTTTAGTTTTTGCTTCAAAGTGAGTAGCAGGATAAGGGCTTATTAAAAATACATATACACCTAAAGGGCACTGAGCAGTTTGGTTCTAAGAAGCAAAATAAGAAAATCTTCTGCAAAATGGAACATTATTCAACATTTTCAAACATGTGGGTTTTTATATGGCCTTTCCTGTCTGTTTTCATCAGTGATCTACAGTTTTTGATTCCTTCCCAGAACTGTGATTTTCTCCAGCTACTCTAAATCTGTGCTATCCAGCCCAGCCCAACCCAGCACTAGACTCGTTTTCCAAACCTAATTGTGTCTGTAGGGATGAGTTCATGCTCGTCATTTCCCTTCTCTCCACCTGCCTGTGCCACAGTGGCAAAGCCTCAAGGCAGATCTAGAAGGAATCAGACAAACTTTGACCATCTACAGCCATACATGCCAAAGGCAGATCTCACAGACAAACATTCGACCCTTTACCTTGGACCCCTTCTCACATTTATTAGCAAATTGTTGTGTGACTTGTCAGATTTTTCCTACAAAACCACATAAGGGCAAGGTGCAAATTCCTGCTGCCACTCATGGGTACTCTCTGAATAGTCCTGAACTTTGCTGTCATGGCTGTGACATTTCCTGAATGATCCTGCATGAACCATTTTTTCTCCACACCAAGGAAATCACCTTTATTGAAATCATAAGAAACTCAGGGCAGGCCAGGTTCCTCATTACACATTTATACAGTGTCTTTTGAAATAGGATCTGACTTAAGGGTGTTATAAAAATAAGTATGGGATCTCTGTCCCCTAATGTCATGCATTTTGTCAGTATTCCACCACAAAATTTGTCTTCCCTTCCAGTACCATCAACTTCCTCATTTTTATTTTTCTGCAACATCTGAGTTAAATTCTCCAAAAACAGCAAAAGATTCCCATTTCTCATGACATTGGAACAGTGATAAGAAGTGTACAAGGTTTCTTATCTTCTAAGTAATGTAACTTCCAAGTGTCCTTATGTATTGCATAGGAAACACATAGAGCAGCTGCTACAGGAGTCTGCCACTAAAAATCCTAAGGGGCAATAGCTGTCATCCTAATTTTAAAACACAAGCATGATTTCAAACACTAGTGGTATTTTTAAAAAAAGTTACACTGCTGTCATGTATTTATTTATAAAATATAGAGATTTAAGTATAAACTAAATAAACAAGATTAAAAAAAAAAAAACACCTTTTTTTTTCCTCTTAAAACTATCCCATTTCTACTGAGACTTTGCTAAGGAGACAGAGGGACTCTGCAGTGAAATGAGCCACACAATCAAACCCCACCCAGTGCACAGAAGCAGCCACAGAATCCCCCCAGTGAGTGTGGCTGCAGTAACACAGACCCACTTGGCTGCCCTGGGCACTTCCTTCAGCCCAGATTATTCCTGCTGCTCACAGAGGGGCAGTGCATGGGACTCACTCCTCTGCATGACATACTTGACCATCCTCCACAGCTACTCTTAGAATGATGTTTCTCAACATCAACAAGACTACTTTCCCACTGGTTTAACTGGATTTGAGGGAAAAAAAAAAATCACATTAACTCGAAGAGACATTTTGAATTGATATTTGGAACAGAAAACTTCATCCCTTGTGTTTTTCGGGCAGCTTCCCAGCCCAGAATTAAAGACTTTTGTTTAGCAGTGAGCCTTATTCAAATAAAAACAAAACAATGATTCATAACTAATCAGGGAAACTCACAAAACAAATGAAAGAATGTATTTAAAATTCAGCAAAGAGGCTGTAGTGATGTAAATGTTCCCAATTTCTGATTAAATAGTGGTAACAGTAAGCTGGTCAGTGAAGCTTCCTAAGCTGCACTCTATTTTCCCCTAAGTCTTAAATAAACTTGTAAGGAAAATGACAGAAGCACTTTTCTGTAAATACAGCAAATACAAATAATTTTCAGCTAAAAATCAGAAAAAAATCACAAGAAATAAGGCCTTGTGATGCCCATTCAACTAAAACAGTACTTAATAAATAAATACTTACTAGTCTTATGTATTTTGCATCGAAAATTACTTATTCCAGTTAAATTTTATCCCATAAATTCCTAAAGGGATTACATTGTGTCTGAAGTTGAATATATGCACACACACATACACTTATGATTGACTGCACATCACTGTCATCCATTCACCAAGTCCTGTGATTTTATGATTCTATGATTTAGATAGAAATAATAAAACACCTTTAGTTTATTTGTCCACAGTAATGCCATANCATTGAAAATATTAGGGTTTTTGTTAAGGGAAAAATCTTCATAACACAAAATACTATTAGGGTTAATTTGCATTACAATGAAAACTTTGGTCAGATCTCTTTCTTCCTGATTTTCAGCCATGGTGGAACAAACCCAATCCTAAAATCACCATGACATAAAACTAGGCCATGTCTGGGTGAATTGCTCCAGCCACCATCCTGATTCATTCATCACTTGGGAACAACTGAAAAGTGGCTGCTCTTGATACTCATTTTTAAGGCCTTCTAAAAAGAAATTCCATTTTCTTGATTTTCATAAATAGTTATAGCACAAGCCTTATGTATACAAAATATACCAAAATGTTGGTAATAGATATCCTTTTTTTTTTTTTTTTTTCAGGTAATCTATTTCCTTCTCACTTCTGGAAATGTATTTTTCTTTGTTTTTAGAGATATTGCTACAAAATACACATATAAACAGCATGGTTATGGCATGTCACAGATAATAGAGCCTCATCATAGTGAAACTGCATTCAGCACAGTAAGGAAAAAATCCTTAGAGAAATGACTCACTAAGAAAAAGCTCAGTGAAAGCCATATAGGTCTCTGGAAGATAATATTCAGTCACAGCATGGTTTGAGAGATGACAGCACTGGTGAATAAAAAAAAAAAAAATCAAGGCTACAAACAAGAGGAAAGAGAAGAAAGAAAAAGTCAGATTTAAAAATCCCCTAAACCGGCTAAGTGTTGTCATGAAATTATGTTTAATACACTATATGGAAAAAATATCTAATTCTTTACTGAAAGATTTTTTGTGATTCCAAACCAAAAAGGGGAAAAACAAAACCCAAAAGCACTCCAAACCAAACAAACTTGAGCTGTTTAATTACTACCATCAATTTATCTCAGGACTTGTGGAAAAATTCCATTCAGAAATTGCAGAAAAGGTCTTGCAGAAACATGTGTTTGTGCTTCCTTCCTCTCTGGTTGTGAGTAGAGTTATGTACATGCTGAGGCACTTACAAAATCAGATTCTAAAATTAGAAACCTTCTCTGCACCAAACTGAATTCTCCTCTGCCTAGTCAGATCTTACCCTCCTGAGCAGCCACCATTTCACCTTTCACTTGTCATGGGGCTTATTTTTTACATAAAGGGACTCTAAAATGAGAAAGAAAGAGAAAAGGAGATCCTCAAGATTTTCTGATCCCCTGAAGGGTTTATGTCTTCTCTTCCCTATTTACAAACACGGAAATTGAATGATGTGGATATTAACAAATATCCGCATTTTCCCACTTAATTTACCAAGATCCTCTCAAAATCACAAGTTGGGATGTGCATCACTTTCAAGTAAGTGACATGACAGATGTTAAATCTAACACTTTTGTCACCCCCAAAATATTCAGAGGTATTCCCTGCCCCAGTGAGCCACTACAATCATTGGTATCTGTGCAAATTCTGGAGAGCCAGGGCTATAGGAAGTCCCTAAGTTTTGTCCAGGAGTTCAACACTGCTAAGCTCAGCATCATCAAAATATTTCAATTTTATCAACACCATGTACATTTTCTAAAATACCAGTGGCTTTGTGGAGACAGGTTTTGTCTAGACTCAGAAGGATGGTTATATAATGGAAAGAATAAAGCTCAAGTGTGCTGAGCTACTTCCCTAAATAAAGCTAAATAAGAAAGTGCTCTACTTGCTTCCCAAATCTAGAGCCTAATCAGAAGCATGATGTAGGAGGAAATCCTGCTTAACAAAACCCAACAAACAGAGCAGCTTTTTTTAAAATCTTCTTTTCCTGCACTGGATATTGCTATGACCACATTCAGCATGTACAAACAGGAACAAGATCCTTTAAATGGCTTCCTAGGTACACAGGAGAAACCAGAGAAATGAAGGTAAAATAGGTAAAATTAGACAAGAGGTTGGGAACAGCAAGGATTTCTTCTAGTCTGAGGAGATATGAGAGAAACAGAGGGAAAAGTAATAAAATAATCGGGGGAAAATAGGAAGAGTTATTATTACTATTTTTATTTTGGAAAAGGAGTTTATTTGTAAGATGTGGCTGTGAAGGTCTCTCAGTTCCAGCAATTAGTGCTCTGCTAATTAAATTGCCACATCAAAGAGAGAGACATTTTAGGGCAGCAGGACTAAAAGACACCTATAGCAGTGGGCTCTTTTTTAGAGGTTTTCCAATCATGGAGCATCTATTGATTAAATGCTGCAAACACCCCTGGTAAATACTTCTCTTTACTTCCTCTCAGTGGCACAAAGGCAGCAAGCAGAAGCTCATGTCTGAAAAAATATAAATAGTTTGGTAAGAATCTAATATTGTAAGGTTGCATTACAGTACTAAATGTTATCTTGTAAATGCAGACTGGTTTCCCAAGTCCTCAGTTGTTACCAGCTTGTATGAGCTCCTAAATCCTCTTTTCTTCCAATATTAAGGTCTATCAAGTATATTAAATATAAAGTACAAAGTTTTTGCAACTACAGTGACGTTTTCATAATTTCAGAGATTGAGCATTGATACATAATCCTATACAATTATTTTTATGGGCTCTGATACTTCTAGAATCAACTGCAAATTTATTATTTGCATCTCATTTCCATTCGATACAACAAAAATTTCACAGTGGGAAATTCAGACAAGGTAAGATAGGAAATGGGAAAAGGAAAGGGAGAGAGAAGGAAGATGTAATTAAGCATGAGGGAAAGAGAGCAAGAGATATGAGAGGGAAAAAGCAAGTGTGTGACAGCACGTGTGAGTGCATGATGAGAGAACACGAGTGGGGAGAGGAAAGAGCAAAGAGAAACAGAGAGGGCAGAGAGAGGTGGGGGAGAGAGAATGAGAAAACAATTCTCTTTTTGCCACTTCTTGAAATGTGGCCAAGTAAAAAAGCTGGTGAAATGGACTTAATGAAACAAACACCTGCTTCCAATATATGGAGTAGGATGACTTTTGTATAGTTGATTTCTTGTGTCAGAATCGCTGGTAGGAAATTGTAATTAAGAGCAGATCAAAAGTGAGGGGTGGTGATTTCCTCCATTCTCCCTCCAAAGGATTATGTATTTTAAATAGATTTTAATCATTCCTAAGATAAACATGTCAGAAATATTTAGTTCTAGAGAGGCTCAGAGCTGCTTCATGTGGTCTGTGGCGTGAGGAGCTCCACTGAGTGTGGCTGCAGCTGGAAATCTCTGTGCACCCCAACCCTCACTTTTCTACCCGAGATTCAACCTCCTGTCCCAGAGCTGCCAGGTGATGTGCATGTCCATGTGTCAGACTTATCAGTTATCTGTTCAGATAATTGGCTCAAAATTAAATACATTTTGAAAAATTCATTCACAACTCTATAAATTATATTTTCCCCCCTCATCTCTTTATATAGAACCAAAATTCAATCCCTTTTTGCTAAAACCTAGTTTGACACTTCTAGAAGAATACACGCCATGATTTTGTTAAATCTTTACCTAGGAAAAGCAGGTACTCTTGACATATTTCTACCTCTGGCAGGGAAGGGTTTAGCTCTCAGAACAGCCCTCAGGAACTCCCATTTACTTAATGAAACTAATATGCTGCAACACACTCCAGAAATTCTTCTGGATCAGATACTCCACATTTATTATGGTATTTTGGTGTACTTTTAGCAGGGCAATTTAATTAGAATTATCCATGGATAGTTTAAAAACTGAATCTGCAGATCATTTATTACTGGCCTGTATTTACTGATGCAGCAACAAACCCATCTGGTTAGGGCTTATTCTTTAATTAGTTCATTTAACATTTTTGTCCAAAGTGAATCGACTACAACTTTATACTTGGCACAGGGCATAAATCAGCCTCTCCCTATCATATAATGAGTGACTTAATGGGGAATATTCCTCATTGAGGGCAATTTTTATACATTTCATTCATTGTGCCAGAATTGTCAGTGTGAAATTGTGACAACAGCTGGCTAAAAGTGAGAGATTATGACCTTCTCACAGTGATTACATGCTAAAAATTAATTGTGTTTCCCCCCCCAGCACTGTGGCATTGTGATTACTCGAAGCCGAGAGCGTGGGTGGGCGTGGGAGAGATGCATGCAAGAACAAATAGATTACAAGGCACACAAATCAATGCTTGTTATTGCTAAGTCATAAAAAATGGTTTCTAGCTAACCAATACTGAAAGAAAGAAAGAAACAACAAGTTTAATTTAATTACCAGTATATCTGTTTTGTACTCTGGAGCAACTGAACTAAGATAAATTGGGAGACTAACATTCATCTGTATGTTATATTAAGATGCTGGTACAGGCATATCTTTCAAAGCCCTGAGTTTACTCCACCAATCATTTTTAAAAAATACCTCAGTCCTTTTCTATGCCATAAGTAATATAGTAAATCTTGTTTCTTTTAATGTTACAGCATCTTTCTTCTTGATGCTACTTTTTTTTGTCAGCATTTGCTGCAGGAAATATTGATCTCTGCTTCCTCAAAATGAGTTTCCCTTGTACCCTTTCTTATTCAGTGGACCCTACAGTTTGTATGCTTGATATTGCACATTCTCTCTCTGGGGAAAACTGCTCTGTCACTTTGCAGTTTCTTTAAGCAGAATTCTTTTCACACTTTAAACAGCAGTGCGCTGTGCCAATTGTGAAAAACAAAACAAAACCCAACCCAACCTAAGCCTGTTTGGTTTATTGTATATATTTAGTTACACTCAAAACCATTAGCTGGGAGCCTGAAGGCCAAATCCAGCATTAAACAATCTCTGATTTAGTCATATACTTTCCCAGAGCAGCATGGTAGTCTAATACAGGAGCTTCAAAGAAGCTTCACATATTTTTGCAATGATCAAAAGCCTGTGAAACATCTTAATTTGCAAGCTTGCTCACAGTCACAGGTAGTAAAATTAATATTGGGGAAAAAAAGACTTTTGGGCCAAAATTCAACACAATATATAAGCACATTCCTAGTAAAAGCATGCAGCTACATCTCTGTACTTTTTACTCATATATTTCTGTATTATTTAGGCGCTTCCTTCAATAATCCTTCCTTTTTGGGTTCAGATCTCTAAGAGCTATGGGTGATCTCCATCTAGGATTCACAGATGGTGCAGCTCAGCAATACTGAGCTATGGATTGAAACTTGTCCTTTTGTCCAGTACAGGAGCAGCAAAGAAAAAGAACTGTAAATGATACACATGCATTTCCTCATCTGACCACTGATGCTGGTGGTTGTTAATATGACTGTGATCACTTGCTTCAGCTGAGAAGAAAAATTTTTTCCAGTTGCCACATCCTATTAAATAATTGTCTTTATTTTCCAATGCCTGCATGTTTATTTTCTTTGCTCCCAGCATTACATGAGCTGCTTTCCAATATGTGACTTACTTCTAAAAAATGCCCAGTCAACACATTCTCCATGACATCAGTGAGAACTGCTGCTCTCTGAACTTTTCCATATTTGTTTGCTTTTCTTTAATCAAATTAATTAAACTTTTAAGTCCCCATTTTAGGAATGTTAGCAACAGTATTATCTGTGGGATCTTTTTCCAGCAGAATGAAACAATAACAGCTTTCAGAGCTCCCCTTTGAAGAGGTGTGGTGTCAGTGCCTCATCCAGCTGTATTTCCACTGGCTCTGAGCACATCAGTCTGTCCAAGCAGCCCAGAGACACATCTTTCTTTCTTTCCAACTCTTAGAAAATTGTTTTGCCCTTTTATGATAAGTTAAACCTCAAGGTGGACAGAGCATTTTTATAAAAGCAATTACTTTGTTGGTTTTTTTTTCCTAACAGGCCACTGGAGGAGGGAATAGGGAAACTGAGTTATTCCCTATGATTAAAAAAAAAAAATCCATTTAAAAAAATTGTAATTGAAAGTACTCTAAAAAAAACTCAGTGAAATATTAAAAATAAAAAAAAACGTAATATTTAAGCTCACTCACAATGTTCTTGAATTTTCTATTTGAAGAAATAGTCATTTAAATACAAAATTGTTATCAGATCAATATTCTGAAATAATGCAATACAAACAGCTTTATTAGCAAGATCTGCAATGGCCTAAAATCATCCACAAGGGTTATTTTTTTCTGCTTGAAGAAAAGACAGTTTACTTTAAACAACTATTCTTATCACCCAAAATTTCAAACTAGATTTTAAGAAAAATATTTCCAGTTGCCAGCTGGCAAACTAATTCTACTCATGAGAAAATAAGACCCTACAATTATAATATAAGTTGGCATATTTGTACTTTCTCATTATTTATTTTGTTGGTTATTTGCTTTTTCTTTACAATTGGTTGAAAGAACATTACCAACTTGAAATATTGACATGTTTTAATCTGAAGGTTTTTTTTACTTTTTAAAATAAAATTAAATAGTTTTAGATACTACCCCTATGCCTACATTTAATGTCTGCTTTTATAGTTCTAAAGTAATTATATTTTTATATCTAGTCATTAAATTCTGAGATTATTTCATGTTTAATCTTTGCTGGATTTTGCTAAGCTAAGTAGATAAAGGCATATGCACATTCCACTGTAGCTCAGTGAGCCTACTCAGGCTACATGGGAAGAAATGAAAATACAAGATGCACAGCACAGATATGAGCAGTCATGNCCTATCACCTAAAATTTCAAACTAGATTTTAAGAAAAATATTTCCAGTTGCCAGCTGGCAAACTAATTCTACTCATGAGAAAATAAAACCCTACAATTATAATATAAGTTGGCATATTTGTACTTTCTCATTATTTATTTTGTTGGTTATTTGCTTTTTCTTTACAATTGGTTGCTCTAAGTAACATGCTCCCTGGTCTGTTATTAGCAAGGTGGTGTCCATCCAAAAATTAATTTTTCCCCCGCTCTAAGAATGTAATGAGAAGGAAAGGGAAAGGCATTACCTAAAAAAAAAAAAAATTGTTTATACAAATTAAAGCAATGCAAATACAAAATTACAATGTCTCAACACACATCCACGTAACTACCTATACTTGTGATACAGGAAAGTATCTGCATGCCATCGATTTTTGTAGGAGCCTGCACACATCCATGAGCAGGAATGGCCTTCCCACAGTCAGCAGCAGGCAGATTCCTGTGGGACAGGATTTGGGTGCAGCCAGGTATCAAGGCCATGGCTTTTCCAGTGGGACTGTCCCCAAACCTGGCTGGGGCTGTGTCCCTGGCTGTGCCCCTGCCCCTGTCCCTGGCTGTGCCCCAGGCTGTGTCCCTGCCCCTCTCCCTGGCTGTGCCCCTGTCCCCGGCTGTGGCTGTGCCCCTCTCCCTGTCCCTGGCTGTGCCCCTCTCCCTGTCCCCGGCTGTGCCCCTCTCCCTGTCCCCGGCTGTGCCCCTCTCCCTGTCCCCGGCTGTGCCCCTGTCCCTCTCCCTGGCTGTGCCCCTGCCCCTGGCTGTGCCCTTTCCCCTGGCTGTGCCTGTGCCCCCTCTCCCTGTCCCTGGCTGTGCCCCTGTCCCTGGCTGTGCCCCTGGCCCTTTCCCCATCTGTGCCCCTGTCCCTGTCCGTGCCCCTGTCCCTGTCCCCGGCTGTGCCCCTGTCCCTGGCTGTGCCCCTGCCCCTGGCTGTGCCCCTGCCCCTCTCCCTGTCCGTGCCTGTGCCCCCTGTCCCTGTCTGTGCCCCTGTCCCCGGCTGTGCCCCTGCCCCTCTCCCTGTCCGTGCCTGTGCCCCCTGTCCCTGTCTGTGCCCCTGTCCCTGTCCCCGGCTGTGTCCCTGTCCCTGTCCCCAGCTGTGCCCCTGTCCCTGTCCGCCTGCAGTGCAGGCTGGTGTCTGCCTTATCTCCCATCTCTCTGAGTACAAATGGATGCGTGCCAGGCTCTAAGACCACACAAATCACCCCGGGCAGAATAATAATTGTACTTGTACCTGCAGCCGAGCTATTTCACAGACATGTGGGGCTGGCAGAAAAGTGAATCAATTTATAAAAGAGTGTGCAGTGTTAGATAAAGCCCCAGCCCTGACAGCTTTATCTGATAGGTTCAGTTTGTTTTTTCAGAAGTGAGTAGCCCTGAGGCTTTTCGCTGGGTTTTATCGAATAGTCACCTTATTTTAAGCAACAACAGAGGTTTAATAGGAAGGGGGAGCATGCTGAAAGGTCACCTGCAGCCAGGTATTATCATCTGAGCAAATGCAAACTGTACATCATGGAAACCTCTCTACAAACTGACAATAAGCATTCATCTCCTAGGAGTTGTTTCATCCCTATGCCCACACTTAAAACACTGCTGAATTTTCTTGGTTACTTAGATATGATTTTGATATAACTGGCATGGACACAGTAAGATAGCCTGTAATCAAAAAGAGAGCATAAAAGAAAGTGAATTTCAGTTCATTCAGTAAAATTCTTTTATAAAGCAATACATTTTAAGATAATCTCTGGAGCAGCAAATTAGACATGGAAACAAACTTCTATACATCTCAAAATTATTATGATCATACAAAGTAATTACCACTAGATGCTAATTTCATATACTGCCAGAAAAACCTTAATTAAACATTGGAGATGGTAGAAAAGAAAAGAAATGAGAAATGAAAGGAAATCTCAGAAGTTTTAGGGACTGTTTTCCTCAGATATTTTATCCATGGAAATGGTAAGAAGTTCAGAGTTAAAGCAAATGTATTTTGCATTTAGTTAATCTAACTACAGAAGCCATTAGTCCATTGAGCCAATCCACAAATTATATGAGGAAAGCTTGCAAGACAAACCACTGCAAGAGAATTCAAAGACCCTTTCATTGCTGTTAATTTCAGCTTCCCATTTTATTACAACAAATGTAAAAACACTACACAGAAATAGTAATATGGGGAAGATGCATTTCAAGAACAAGACCACGATTTTTCCTGAATACCATCACAGCATTGCTCTCTCTATTACTTGCAGAAATAAGTCAATTAATAATTATAAGAAGATACTCAAGACTATGTTTTACCCAGTTTAAGTTAGTAAATCCATCTCCTAGTCTAGAAAAAATTCCTAGCACACAACAAAAACATTCTGTAAATTATAGCTGAAGACCAATGTTTTAAAACACAGGAGTTTGCATCTCAAACAATATCCATGGCTCAACATGAACTTATTTTAAGAGGCCACGAAAATTCTAAGTAACTAAACGTGAATTTTTAAGTTTTAAGATTGATGAAAAATAGCGATCAGTGTTGAGGAAATTACAGTTTCAGAGCTGGGTCCCAAGAACTGTTAAATTTGTTGCATTCTTCTTTAGAAAGTTTGGGGTTCCCATGGGTAAATATTCAACACTAATAAGTTGCTTCTGTTTACTTGTGTTCAAGTCCCTAGGAGCCCCAGAGACCAACCAGTGGCAAACCTCTCTGCTATGTTTCCTTACATATCCTTCTTTAAAAGCTGTGATTTTGCTGGAGGAGTCCAGATTTTTATTGGTCCAGACAGCATCCAGATCTTGTCCATTTGAGGACTGCACCTCCACTTTAGAGAGTTAATAAAACTGTTAATATTAAGTATTAGTTCACACTCTGCAAGAGCATAGGGACCCCATCACTTTAGACAATTAACACTTCAGATTCCTATTCAATTTAATCTAAAGATCTAAAAACATTTCAAAATGTAAGAGAGTTGTGCTTTCTACTCCTCCCAAACAGTACAACTGCATTTTACACACAGAGAAACTAAGGGCAGATGGAGAGGATGTCAGCAGTGCTGGCAGAGCTGACAAGGTCCTGTTCTCCCCATTCTAAAGATGCAATCTTTGCACCCCAAATTCCAGAAAACTTGAAATCTGAGCTTTGCAGTGTTCCAAATATTCCCTGCACTGAAGAATTTTGAGCTGTGCTGCCAGCCAAGACATACAGAATCTGTACCACAGACACGTGCAAGGAGCAACAGACAGAGCTCTGAGTCTCTTTTGTCATTCACAATACAATGAGCTTAAAATATTTTGCTTACTTGGTATTATTGTGCACAGGATTATATTTTTTACAAAATAACAGGTGTTTTATTTTATTAATAGACAACCCTACATTTATTTTCAGGTATCTTAATAGAAATTCAAAGTATTACATTTGAAGTATTACATTACATCAATTACATTGATTACTATGCTCAAGAACCTAAAGAGGATAGGGAGGATTGGATTTTTAAAATCTGATTTAATACATCATTTATTCAGAAGAATTATTTCAATATTCATAGAAGCTCTCTATCTTTAAAATCAAATTTCTAATTGGGTGTGGAAAGGGTGGGTGTAGAGCAGTGGGAAACACAACAAATCTCAAAAAGTCAAAATCCAATTTGTCAATATTTTTATTTTTTCACAACAAATATGTCAAGGCCCACAAATGATTTAGGTTATGCTTTTTGGCCTCCACCTCACACTGTCTCTCAGTTGCATATGTTGGTTATTCAATAGCTATGAAACACTGCAGGACCTCTCCAGGACCTGCCAGCTCCCTCCATCTGCAACCAAGTCCCCAAGCCTAAGGGACTCCAAGCAACTTCAGGGTGAGCCCTTTGCTTCTGCACTGTTTAGGTGCTGCTGTCTGCCATGACAGGATTCTGTGCCTCAACACCACTGAGGCACAAACTCAGTGTCACTGTGTGCCCTGTCGTGCAGCTGAAAGAGGCAGGAGGTGCTGGCACCCAAGGGATCCTAACATCACACCACACGAGCCCCAGTCATCACCAGTGACAGAGAAACTCTGTTCCTTTACAGCCCTAGTGGATCCCACATCGATGCTAGAATTTGGCTCAAATTTGTCTCAAATCATGTTTGATCCATTAATTGCCCAGATCTAACCCACTAAGTTGTCTGCATTATAATATATGTATTTAGATGTCTAATGGCCCTGTTCATTTGGAGTAGAGCACTGGACTTTGTGATATGCCAGTGCACTAGAGTGGAAAATAAACAACATCCTCAACTGCTGAATAATTAATTATTTTACTGAATTAAATATGAAAATAGTACAGGTCATTTAGGATTTCTTATGCTTTTTAATAATAGCCTCTTCAAAACCTATCACATTACTTAACTTCAAATAAAAATCTGTTTTATTTACTCTCCATTTTTAATATGCAGCACGCTGCAGTATTTTGTACAAGCAGCCATATAGAAACACCAGATGCTGTCAAGTTGGACGTGAAGGTTTTGATACTACTGGGGTCTTGGCTCAGAGGAAGCTTGGTATTGTGGGTTAGGCTTCATAGCTCAATTTCCAAAAGTGAAGGTAGCAAAATAATTAATAAGAATATTTATGTAATAAAAGGGGGTTTTGTGGGGAAAAATTTGTTTGTATACGTGTGAAAGTATAGGCATCTGTCCATACTCCTCAGCACTAACAATAGGGTCCTGCTGCATGCAGAATGAAGAGGGGAAATATCCTCACCCCTCATCACAACCAGAGCCAGACAAATGCTGGGGGTTTTTTTGTTGTTTTGTTTGTTTGTTTTTTTTTTTTTTTTAAGGAAACAGTAAGCTTATTAAAGTCTGAGGCTGCTATGCACATCCTCATTAGTCTCACAGCACAAAAATCACTTTCCCTAAATGATGAATTCTATCTGCCCTTTCTCCCTAAGCTTTGCTATGGGAGAATCCATGAATGTGGCAGCTTTACCAACAATGGGAAGTCCTGCTAGAATTTGGCTCACCTGCTCTGAACAGAGCTGCCAGGACCCACAGAAAGTGATTTGCTACAAGGCATCCTAGAAATCTGGGCCTGTATTTGCCCCCACTTTACACTTTTTGCCAATATTTGGATTTTTATGGGATAAACTGAGCACTACATCACCCCACAACTGCACTTATCCAGGACCACCAGGAGTCTGCTGGAGAAGATTTAGTTAACAGAACTCTTCATCAGAAAATTCAAGATGAGATAAAATTAATCTCTCATTCCTGGAAATATTAAGGATGGTAATGCCAAAAAATAACAAAAATGCTGAGATTTGATAACACAACAAGGCCAGCTATAGCCATGCAAGTGCCAAATTTAAGATTTGAACAATAGCCCATTTTCATTTGTGAGAAACAACTATTCAATATTTGCATTGGGACAAAGATATAAAACATCTAGACAGAATCTGTTACAGGCAGGAGGGGGAAAGTGCCTGCCTATTACTTAAAAACTCTTTTCTTTATGAAGACTTGAACACTGTAACTTGCTATAAACTGTCTTCAAGCACTTTCTATTTTCTTTCAATTCATTTATTTATATTTCCATTGTGAGTTTTGAGCTGTTGATTATGGTCAATTAAACAACTGTTATAATATAGTTGTTTATGCAAATAATAAACACCAGAACAGCATGTATTTGATGGAATACATATTATTTTCCCTTATGATCAAAATCACTTTGTCCTTCAAAATAAGCAAAATATCTGGAAAAAAACAGATGATGTTTAAGTGATCTTTAAAGGATGAGGGTCATGCTTTAACAAAAAAACCAACAATACAAGCAACCCTTCTACAGTTTTTACAATTAAACTGAAAGCAACAAAAATGTTAGCAATGCAATCCAATCAATTCAGGCTCTCTCTGCTTGAAGTTGAGAATTTGCCAATTCATATTAAAAATTTGCATTTCAAAATGAAACATAAAATCCTTCCTCCCATGCTTGAAATGTAAAGAAATCCCAGTGGCGCTTGCAGAATATATGCCCATTGTTTAATGACCTTCTAATACCACGGAAAGAACACCCAAGAACACTGCAGATAATTCTGGTCTAATCAGGTTAATGATGGAAGCCAAGGCCAGGACTACAGCAAGCTGTTCGTTAGCATTTGATATTTCTGGCAAATAAATTCACTGCTGTTCATCCATTAGGTTCTCATCCAACAAATGGTAACAACTGCTCCTGACACTGAGTACAGAATATTCTGCTCCTGTGTCAGATCCTGCTGCTCTAAAGAAGCCACCACTGACATGAAACAGGAGGCCAAGCTTCTTCTAATGGCTTCTGTTAAACCAGCACAGCAATAAAGTTCCAGCTGAACATGGCAAAAACTGATCATAATTTTTTACTTTTTCTCAGTGTGTGAGGAAGTATCTGGGGAAATTTTGTTCTTCACTGAGATGCAGGACAGGGAAAATAAAACAGAATCACGTATTATGATGTTCTCAGCCTTCATACTGAGATCATGGTTCTGTGATCACATACTAAATATCACTTATGATATTTTACATAAGTACAGTTCAATATACCATGTGCAAGATTCCAGACTTCTGCTTTAAATCCCAGTTCTATGTGTCTCTCACAATCAGTACTCACTGGTGAGCTACACAGACATAATCAAGCTTGCTCCAGCTGATTACTGACCAGCTTTAAAAGGCCCAGAAGAGCTGTTTTCTCTAGCTGGAATTTTGATTAAAGCTATCTCAGCAAACATGGAATATATGAGCACTCAGTTTCCAGCCATTCACCTAGAGACTATCCAAAATGCAAGATTTGCTGAGGCCAGGCTCAGATGTGTATAAAACTGATAACTTCTTTGCCCACAAGGGATCATTTCCCTGTTCACCAAAGGGGTTCCTGCTCTGCTGGCCAGCAGTCCTTGTTACATTTTGGAGCTGTGAAATGCCTCAGATTCCTTCAATCCCAAATCTTTCTGCAGCCAATAGAATCCTGAAAGACATTCATCACCAGCCACCTTGAGGAGCTGCTCCAGTAACTCCTAATTCCTCAGGCAGGGATGGACTCTTCCCCTTTCATGGGGAGGTCAATGAGGAATTGGAACTACTCTCTTAAATCCATCTGGGGACACCACTGTGCCAGTGCCTCAAGAAGCTCTGAGCTGCCTTTCCCTCCCTGGAGTTACTCCCCACTGCAAAAGTGTTTTTCCCTGCTATCCTGAAAAATATACTGGAGGTAAGCACATACACATATTCATAAATTCAGACAAAGGAACACTTCTGAGAAGAACCTTAAATAATACTCAAGAATCTGCTCAATTTTTCAGAAGAATCTGGATTCCTGCTTCCTGCCCAGGTGGAGGCTGGACATGGAATTCAGCTAAGCATGTCAAGCAAAGCTGAAGTTCAGCAGAAGTTAACAAGACTCACAGAAAAGATGAAGACTTTCAGGGCAGCTGAACCATAATTAAAAGCTATAAAAACTTATGGAAGACAACCATCAGCCAACAGTAGATAGCAAAAAGTGACAGTTCCTGTAGTAAGAAAGGAATCCATTTCCTCACAGCTGGTTTCTCCCCAAAGATCTGCCTGAAGATGGGGTACAATATCCATTCTGCTAAATCTCATCTATGTCCAAATCACTGACATGTTCTGT
>VZTT01041092.1:106963-127247 GCA_013400855.1 Buphagus erythrorhynchus | reverse complement strand
TTTTTTCATAACTCACTGCTATCTGATTTCATTTCTAAAGCTTCTGCTAATCTGGAGGTACTAACACAAGGTGCACCTGCTGGTACTACCCGATGTCATAATTCCTCTCTGTAGTGGCAATGTGAAAAACAGCCTGTAAAACCAAGCAAAATAACAGGTTTTAATCACAACTATTTTTAAAACAGACTGCAGATATTGGTTTTATGGGGGAAAACAACTCCAGCTGGAAAATAATGATTAAATGACAAAAAGTCATGTATTTTAAGATGTGAAGCATACAAAAGGTGAGTAAATCAGGGTCTCCATACCGACATCTGTGCTCAGAATGGGGACAAAAGTCAAGCAGTACAGAATGGGAGCCAGAAGCCTATTTTACTTGCATACAGGTGGGAAGAACCTTACTCTTTATGGTGTTGCAGATGCATTATGAAAGCCAAGTCTCATTAATAAACCTACCATGAGGGTGGTTTTGGCCCAGAGGAGCATTTTCCTATGATATTCAGCATGGACAGATTTTGAAAGCATATCCATTTACCTTCTGTTTTCAGAAAAATGTAGGAAATATGTGGATAAACCAGTTGCAAACATGAACATGCCTCTTGTTTAAAACCCAGTAAATCTGGTAAAGATGTATTAAGGAAAAAGGTTCCAATCCAGTAGCCCACATATGCCCCAATTCACTCAAATTATTTATTAAAAATAAGAATGCAACAAAACATTTGGCTGCATTGACATCTACAACAACATTCAGTGATATAATTTGATAATCTTATGATACTGAGCTTGTAATTTCATTAAAATTTAAGTGGAATTAATAGCATTTTTCCAAAAAACAATCCATTACTGAAGATATGATAGGATTAGAGGCAAGAGCAGATTCTACAGTCTGCCAACTTTATAGCAGACTTATTGTTCTTCTAGGTAATGTTTATTAAAAATACCATGGGGTACCAGTTAGTTCCAGGGAAGCTGCCCAGCAGCCATTGTACCACAACAAATTTTGTCACTGTTGACAAGCAAACAAGGAAAAGTTCGACATGCCCTAACTAAAGGAATGGAGCCACCTTTGATTCTCTACCTGAAACTTGTCCCCACATCCATCCTTAGGCATTCACAGGATGTGAAATTTTAGCCATATAGAATTTTCCATAGTAAATTCTTATTTTCGTTGTCTCTGTGGTTTCAGCTTTGTTAAATGATCCACAAAGTTAACAGACAGAACAGGAGGAATACAGAAGAAATATTCTTCAGTATGCAGCCTTAGTTTTCCTACTGTTATTAGTTTCTTCAGGGAGAAAACACAGAATTCTGTAGTGATGTGGTGCAAGCATTATCTGTTGTAAAACACAATTTATGTTGGAGTCATTATTTCATTCACACCCTCCAGGGGAAATGTAAAATTTACTTTTGAATATTTGAAGTTACACATAAGCACAAAGTTGCTGTTCTGCCAGCATTGCTGTAAATATTTGTTAACTTAGGCAGAATCTAACCTATTTTTTATGTTAATGGAAACATTGATTTCTAACAGGAAGAAATGTTCAAACTATTGAATCTGTAAAGCTGATAGAGACTGATTAAATTAAAGACCAAGTGGTGGAGAAGGGATGGAACAAGCATTACAAAACTGACATTGCACTTAAGGTCAACAAAGACAAGAAAACTGAAGGAATGAGGTGCTTGGGGCTCAGTTCCTGTATTTCTAAAGAAATCACGTGTGCATTTCTGATACTGATTGGTAAATTAGTATTTGAAGATTTTTCAGTATCTGTCCTCTCTACTTGCAGAAATTAAAACCATGAAAAAATATAGGCAATTCTATCCTAGCACTATTATTTATATAACAATCCTAAACCAGACTTTAATATTACCTGTTCCAGTGTCAAATCTTACTATTTTTAAATGACTGAGAAATAAAACCTCTGAGATTGCTTTGGGAGGTAAATTCATTTTTAAAACACGTTTATTCCGGTAGCACTCCGCCCGTGTCCCTGGCGCTGGGCACGGCCTGACAGCGGAGGGAGCCGAAAGGCGCTCTGCGCTTGCAGCCTGCGCTGGGAACACTGGAGGTCGCTGCAGCCCCGCTCAGCTCCTGCAGGCAGAGCCCGGCATTCCCCGTGCGCGGCCGCCCGAGCTGCTTGAACCGCTCGCTGTGCGCCCCAACAGCTCCCGGCCGCCCCGCGATTTATTACGGTGTACCGAAATTGCACGTTTTGTCTCGAGTCCTGTACGTGAATGCAAAGCAGTTGCTGTTTAAGGAAAAAAAAAAAAAAGTTTTTTCTTAGTTCTGCTAGGAAATAAAGGCTCCTAAATTCAGAACACTGAAGTCCAACATTGCAAATGGTGAGACAGAAGGAGCACTGAGTCTTGTTTCCAGGCTTCAGTGGCTCAGGATGTTGCGTGTGGAATGAAAAATCAGGTTAAATTATTCTTTTTGCCCATTGCAACACAGGTAGAAAGCCAAAGGAAATTTAATTTCCATTGTACTACTGCTGGCACAATTAACTGTTGCTAGCGTAAAAAAAATTATCTACAGCGAATTAAATTGCATATAAAGGTCATATGACAGCGACCTTTAAATATTTTGTAATAATTGCAAGAAATTGTAAAGCCAGGAAAAATATTACTGCCACTGAAAGCTAATGCAAGAGCCGATGGCTGCTGTCTGGTGTAGCATTCCCGGCTGCCTGCTCCCTGTCAGACTCAGGAGCGCGGGTTCCGCTCGCAGCAGCGGACACGGCCCGCGTGTTCCAGGCTGGAAATCTCTCCAGCGCGAGCCGCCGTTTGTTCCTCCCGCGCCGCTCCCGCGGAGCCGCGGCCGCCATTGCTGGGGGGCGGGGCCGGCGGCGCCCATTGGCTGCGGGGTCTGGGGGGAGGGACCTGCGCGGGCCGAACGCCCTATAAGGCTGCAGCCGGAGCTCCGCAATACCATCAGCAGCGATGGCCGAGTGGTTAAGGCGTTGGACTTGAAATCCAATGGGGTCTCCCCGCGCAGGTTCGAACCCTGCTCGCTGCGGCCCGGACGGGCTTGGCTTTTTCGTTCTTTCACGGCCCTCTGGTATTCCCTGCCGTGTGCAAGTTTTGCTGCTCCCGTCTGCGGTCTCGGCTGAAGGCTCTGCAGCACCGCAGCGGTTATCTGGCAGGGCACAGAACGGGGCGGCCGGGAAGGGTCACAGCGGCTCATGGGCCCGTGTGCAGTGATCCCAGAGCACACGGCAGGACCGTGTCCTTCCAGCTCTGGAATAGCGCCCCGAGGGAGGCTCCGCAGCCTCTGTCAGTCTGTCCCGGTACTCGGCCCCTGCACAGGAGAGCAGCTCCTCCTCGTGCTCAGGTGGAAGCTCCTGTGCAGCGGTTCCTGGTCCCACTGCTGGGCGCCACCGAGCAGAGCCTGGCTCCACGTTCTCGACACCCCCTTGGATATTTATTTACATTAAAGAGGTGCCCTCTCAGCCATCTCTGTGACACTGAATAGGCCCAGCTCCCTCAGCCTTTCCTCACGAGAGACGATCCAGTCCCCTCATTATCTTTGTTGCCTTGTGATATTTATCCTACTGCAGCTCATCAGGCTGTGCCTTCCTGCTCCTCCCAGCCCTGGCAGAAAGAACAGCAGCACCGAAGCTGCAGCAGGTCCCAGGGCGAGTTTCTGCCCTCGCATCTCCGAGCAGTGACAAGAGCCCTCGAGGGAGGCGAGAGAAGGGCACCTGGGGCTCGGTGCTCTTTGTACAGCTCACCTCCCGGGCCCTGCACACAGGGCAGGAGTGTCCAGCTGCAAAGCTCAGCATTCATCCACACAAACGGTGCCCTGACTCGCCCAAAGCCCTATCGTTCTACATGTCCTACAGCTGATACAAAATAAATTGAATCTTGTCAGCAGAAGGCTTCTCTCTAAGGCATGGACTTGCTCCATCAAACCTTGCCTTTCCTGAAGGAAGCTGCCTGATTCCTCCTGGACCTTCAGTGAGGGGGGCCCTCAATCCTCTTTTCCTGCCTTTTATGACCTTCTGCACGTGGATGATGCACATACACACAATATGGAGATGAGGGGGGAAAACCCACAGAAGTTATTTTGTCATTAATTACCAGGAAAAACAAAACAAGGCAGCATTCCTCCATCGTCTCTGATTGGCTTAAACTGAGCTCTCCCCACTCAGATGTGTCAGTCTCCTCCCCAGCACTAGTGAAGGGCTGACAAATTGGCAGCTCTGCCAACAGCAGGGGGAGTGTGAGCACTGGGCTGCAATAAAAACACCCAGCATAAACTGACTGATAATCATCTGCCCGTCTGACAGTGACACAGCCCAAGGACCTACCGAGTGGCTTTATCTTTTGCTGTGTAATTTCATCAGCTTTACAACAGCCTCACTGCTTACACTTTCATATCCTGAAACGAGAGATGAGCCTGCTGGGAAGGTAAGATAGCAATGTTCATGCTCAGGAAATTAAAGATACACATTATCTCTTAATAATCAGGATACTTGCTTCTACTATAGAACATATAAACTGCTTTTTTAAAAAATCTCATTAGAAGAGGAAAACAAACCATCAAGAAACGACCTTACCTATCATTCAGCATTACTCAGCCTGAAATTTTAAGTCATAAACTATCTGTATTCATCATCCAGACTAACTCTTACACTGTCACTTGGCAAATGTTGGCAAAGCAACTTGGCAAATACTGGCAAAACAAAAGGTTGAAAATGTTTTAGTTCTTGACAATCTTATACATTCTGCACTTGCACAAGTATAGCAGCAGCAAATACAGATATAATAATTTTATATAAGTCCAGAATCCCCCCATGCTATTCAGCTTCACTGTAAATAACTGGCTCAATAGTTGCTTAATTTCTGTTTGAAATCGTTTCAAAGGCCTAGAAACACAGCATTGAACAAATATCCTATGTATTTTATCATCATTATCACCATACATCTGCACCCCATCTGCTGTCTGGTAACTTACAGGTGAAAACTCCTCAGCCTTCACAAGCCCAGTAATGGCCAGGCTTTATCAACACTTTTGACTGGACTCTAGAGGATCTTGGCTCACCTCACAACTCTGTTTATTTTCATACCAAATCACTCAGAGCTATAACACAGCACAGTAAATCAGAGCCCTCACATACCCAAAACATTCAGGACCCTTTTCTGCCCACCCAAGCAACTCACAAAGGGAGCTAAAGAAGAAAATAGGAGCTTACCACGTCTTGCAGAGAGCTGCCCTCCTCCAACCTGAAACTCCCAGCCCCTAATCTAATAAATAGTGTCTGGGTTTGTTGCTGTTGCTCCCCACCCCCACAGACAACACTTTGCTGCTGTTTCCCCTTTGCAAAGAGAGTTAAAAATTCCAGTGGGCCCTGAGAGCCACAAACACCTGATTCTATTTGCCCTAATCACACCTTGACAGAGCCTGAGATCCACCTCACACCCCCTGTCCCAGTTAAAGTTTCAGCATGCCAATTTTGGTGCTCATCAGTGCAGGGGCCAAAGCATCACATAATTGCTGATGATATGTCAGGTGGGACATTCAATGGATCTTTTCATGCTACTAGCAAAAACCTAAAAATACTATATATTTAAAGAAAGCAATTTATTCTTGGGGTGTGGACCCTGAATGATCTAACTGCCTAATTTGTCAGGTGTTTGTTTCTTTACTTTCTAACGAGGGAGGACTGGGCTGCCCACTCATTCCAGTTAACTGTTGTTACTGGCCAACAGGCCAGGTCCCACCTGGTTTTGGGGAATAAAAAGCAAAACAGGACTAAAAAAGGCTGCACAGGCTCCTCTTGTTTTCCAAAACTGTGGGTTTGCTCTGCTAGGAATAGATTCATTCAACTCAAGAAATGCAGAAAAATGGACCATTTCAAGTCTAACATGTACAGCGAGAGGAAATAAAGTCTGTATGGGTGGCATTGGTGTACTTGAGCACCAGTTAGAACCTGACCTCCTCATGAGGGCAAAATTACAGGACTGATGTTGAGCAGGTTGTTGCAAAACTCAACTTGAGCTAAAAGCCATGAGCTTTTACTGGGCTAAGAGCCTTCCAAATATCTGCAATTATTCATCCAGAACAAACATCCAAAGGTTCTTTGCCAAAACCAACCACGCAATAATTGGCTGATAATGACATCAGTTTTAATGACACAAACTGTTAGTTTGCTGTTCAAAGGTCTATTGTATGTTCACTTCTCAAGGGAAACCAGCTCATTAGGTGCTAAATCACCCATCCAACCACTCCCTTTTACCCTTACCGGCAAGTGAAACGGGCACAGGAGAATCTGGGCTGCCTCTGATTCAAAGTGCTCCAGCTGGCTGCATTCCCATCTTTTTGTTAGAGGGAAAATTGTTCCCTATTACTTAGTATCCTTCGCATACAGTAAGATTCTCTTCTGTTACTTCTGTCTGACATTGTTTACAGTCTCTCTACATAAATCAAAGTCTTTCTTGAGCAAATATCTTTGTATGAAGTAAAGCAGTAAATGCACTAGAAGAAAACAAACCAGTTACATTTAACAAATATTACAGAGAATTATTAATCTCACCTCTATAACGTTTTCAGCTGCAAAATAAGCAAGAGAAAAGCATGTAAAATTAAAGGTGATGTGCTATAAAACTGGCTCTTGGTACCAATGCCATCCACTCTAGGGTTAGCATGGGTGTATCAGCACAACACCATCACTCGGCTTCTCCAAACTGGGACCAGCACAAGCTGCATTAACATTGGGAGCAGCCCCTGTGAGCTTCTCCAAACTGGGACCAGCACAAGCTGCATTAACAGTGGGAGCAGCCCCTGTGAGCTTCTCCAAACTGGGACCAGCACAAGCTGCATTAACAGTGGGAGCAGCCCCTGTGAGCTTCTCCAAACTGGGACCAGCACAAGCTGCATTAACAGTGGGAGCAGCCCCCGTGGAGCAGGCTGGCTCCGGGACACTGATGGCCATGAGGTCAGTAGGATACACCCATTACTGGGTTCCAGGAACAGCACTGGGGTCACAGGCTGTGGCTAACAGGCCCCAGTAACTCAGGCAGCACAGCACAGCCCAGCCATACACATCCCTCCAGGGACAGACACACATCAGACTGTGTCCATGTGGGGACAACACTGGACTTTCCAGGTTACACTTTCCATTGCACTGCTGGGATTCCAAACTGGTCTCCTTAAGCTTTTACCCACTGAGATGACAAATAACAAGAAAATCCAATGGAATCTCTGTGGTGGGTGGAGGATTTAATTAAAAAGATGAAAGCAACCCCTTTGCTGTATGTATGAAGTTTTATTTGCTACTGATGGAATTATCTGCCTGCACAAAACCACAATGTCAATACCTGACATATTAGCCAAGTTTGCAAAGAAGAAAACAAACACAAAATAAATAAACAACAACGTAGAATGTGAAAAGTTGCCCAAAGTATCAAAAACTTCTCATGTGAGATTTTGTACACATTAGTGCTGACTAGTCTGATTTTTCATTTCTCACTATACAAAACCCTGATAAAACCATGTCTAGCATGCCTGAGGAGGGAGGGGAGTTGCTGTGAAGCCACAGGACAGTGCTGGCACACATACACAGGGGATCAGTTTTCCACCAATACATCTTAAGACCACAATTGCTATCTGGAGAAGTAAAGTTCTGGAACTGCCTTCCAAAACAAATAGCTGGTGCAAAAGGTGTTCTTGTTAAGGTAGAAGACAAATGATTTTTAGGAGTGCTTGATCTGTCACAGGGACCTTGGATAACAAGAACCTTCTTATTTCATCTAAGATCACAACTTTCCTACAAGTTTGTAATGAGTACATTAAATATTGCAGTGAGTGCAATGCAATGGAGAAATGAAGCAGAGCACAGACTTGAGAGAGAAGCACAGTTCTGTTTACAGCTCATTGTCATCAAGCTTTTGGAAGATCCTTGCTGAGTAGGATACCTTGGAGCCCAGGGTTCTACTGACAGTATGTTTTTTTTAACATCACGCTATTGAGAGAAACATTAATCACTACATAATATGTGAGAATACAAGAAACAATATATAATATGTTAGCTAACTTCACAAAATCACTTCCTGTTAATACTGAAAAGGGCTTTGCTTACTGAACAGAAAAACCTCCATCTGTAATGCTCACAGCATGTGTGATAAATCAGTATTCAGACATTGACTGGAACAACACATTACAATCAAAGAATACAAAATACAAATAATCTATAACTGCTGACAAAAGAAAAAACACTGAACTGTTGAACAGATGATCTCATGCTCCTGTGTGTTTCTCATTTTAGATCTCATAGTTTCTGAATTTCCTCAGAAGGTCTGATGGAGCATCGCCTGACCAGCGGAAACGCAAGTGCCAGTAATTCCCCTCTGAAAATCCTGAGGGGAGAAAAAGAGAAAGACAACTAAGTTATTATAAACATGCACACAATTAAATTTTCTGAAATAATACTTGAAAGCCTTCCCAAAAAAAAGTAAGCAGAGAAGTGGTGACTTCCAGTGCTCTTGACTAGCAGTGACAAATAGGAGCACTGAGCTCTTGGCACGTTGGAACAAGAACTCAAACACCAGCCTTCAGGACAGGGATCAGCTGGGAAGGGTCCAAAGGAGAACAGCAAGGACCCTGGCAGCCCCTAGGGAGCACTCACAAAGGAAAACTGAACACATTGCAAGGAAGAACATGGAGATGGTGATGTGATAAATCTGCAAGTACCTGATCTGAGGCCTTCTAATACTAAAATGTGACCTTCCTTTTACAGCAAACTGAATCCTGTGAGCAGAATTTAGTGTTCAAATCTCTTGTTTGAGCTGAAATAGCCATGTAGGTGGTAGTCCAGAATTCATCCAGGCCAGCAGACAGGAACAGACAGTGCCACAGTTTCAAAGTGGAACCCAATATATAAATTTTTGCTGGACCAAAACAAAAACATTATCAACATCCTGACATCGGGTATAAAAACCGAAGTGCATACATACCCTGTCAAGTATATTATAATATTAACATTTATTAATGTAAATATATGCCACTGGATAAATGGAGTAGGCACTTGATGAGTATGATGTTTTCCCCATTCAAATATCTGTAAATTAAATTAAAACTTAAAAAAAAGAGAAAGAAGATGCCTGCAAAGAAAATTCACCATTACAAGGAACAAGATAATGTTTTCTTTACTTCAAAATTTTACTGTTTAACAAAGGATACAGTGATGATTTAATTACCAAATAGTATGAAGTTACAGAGAATAATTTTTCAAAATGAAGTTTTCAGTTAGGCCTGGCATACACTTCTTTGTAGAATTTTCTAATCTATTTTCTGCATTCCACAAATGTTTGGGATTACATTAGGTTTTGCTACCCTCACAGTTCACCCCAATTTCCTGTTTGATTAAACTGGGGAGAAATGACAGGACTTTGTTTAACAACAGTTCTCTGCTAACATGAGCCTGCGATTATGAAACTCCTGAAGGATCAGGCAGCACAGAGGGTGCCCATGGTGCTAAGGAAGCTTTGATCAGGCACAGTGACCTAAATCACAGCCAGAAGTGCTGACTGGTAGGTGACACTTTTGAAATACACATTTATTTAAGTGCTTACACTACTTAGAAAAAAACATAACTGTTTGAATATATATGAAGCCTTCAAGTCTCAAATTTTAGACCTCATTAACTCATCAGATGCAAACTGTGCAAAACTACTGAAAAGTGGATGAAAAAAGCCTCAAATCTAAATATTTTACTTAACAGTTTTAAAATTTATTTAAGAAAAAGTCACGGAAAATAACTGCCTTCTCTTTTTACTTTGCATTTTCATATAGAAGAAAAACTAAACTTTCCATTTTGATTGAAGCGTTTTTTTTCTCCTTCTTCTCCATTTGCTGTTTTTACTAGCAAACCAGAAAACTTGGGAAAGGGAGGAAAGAGCATCTGAAAACTTCAAAATTAAGTAAGTAATCAAAAGCAGAAAACCCAAACCAAAATCCCAAGCCAAAACCACATTTAAAAAGCTACAAGTCAAGCACACTGCTCTGGAGAAGACTTTCTCATGGCTGAAAGCTCCCATTTCAGGCCAATCCCTGGACGCTGCAATTTTCTGTAACTGTTGTTTTCACTTACTTGGGGAGTCTGGATTCTTTGAAGACTCTGGTTTCACATCAGGAATTGCAACATCTTCTTGTTCCCTGCTCCCTTCCAACAATCCATCTCCATTGTTTTCCTTCTGTTGGGTCCACACCTCATTAGTTATATTGTTGGTATTACCAAAGTCAGGAGCTTCCAGCATTTGGTCCTTCTTACTTTGGACAGCCCAGTGCATTGACTACAGAAATGCAAACATAACAAAGAACTAAGCCCTATGCTTTAATGGGCTTTTACTTTTTCTAAGTAATATTGCTGTAATAAGTGTAATAAGGTTAAACAAAGCACACTGAGAAGCCCGCAGGTCAATAGGACAGGGGAAAGCATGGCTACATGTCACAAACAGCACTGCAGAGGACACTTTGTCAGGTGGGGTGAAGAACAAAATGTACAAGTAGATTCGAATTTTAAGGGCCTTTGTCCAGTTTCTTCTGTCAGGAATTCAAACATTTTTTAAGAGGGTTTGAGTGACTTCAGAAGTGTTCATTTTCAAAGCTGTCTTTGACTTCAAAGTCCCCTTTGAAGGCAAGGCAATTTGAAAAGATTTAATATTAAAGCCTGTGGAACAACATCTGTTTGGAAATGAACTCAGCTTAGTTGGATACTTCCAGCAAACATTGAAGCTCAGGCTTAATGCTCTAGTTGAAGTGTCTCAAACTTCTCTCCTAAGCAGAACTGAGATGGGCAGAAGTGACATAGGAAACTTTTATTCACCTGCCTTAAAATATGACCACATAGCCCTGTAACTGTAATTCACTCTAGTAGGGCAGGAAAAAAATAATCCAATGTTATGGAATTGAGCTCTACTAGGGACATGCTACAAATCTTCTCAATAGCAAGATCAGGAGGGAAATCACCCAAAAAACTCCTGCCTCTGTCCCAGGTCACCCCACCAGCCTAGCAGGGCCCCTCCAAAGCTCTGTGGGAAGCCCAGGGCTCCAAGGAACTACCTTCTGGATTTTTTCAATGAGATCTTTATTTAATCAGACAGCATGAAAACCTGATAAGCAATATACCAAGAGGAGAACATTTTATAATAAGGTCCAGCTTTAACTTTGGAAAGAAATAAAAGTTTCCTACAAAAGCAAAGTGAGCTGAAGCATTTGAAAACAGCCCTTAAGTTACTTAATCTTCCTATAAAAGCAGCAACTCGATAAATTCACTCTAAATCTACGTGAATGGGCTTCTGAAGCCCTCCAATTTTCCCTGACTTTCCTTAACATCCCTGGTGCAGGAATCTCCCTGCACCATTCCCACCCGCAGAGCCAGCACTGCAGCAGAACCCCTAACT
Organism: Buphagus erythrorhynchus; assembly: GCA_013400855.1. NCBI lineage: Eukaryota > Metazoa > Chordata > Aves > Passeriformes > Sturnidae > Buphagus > Buphagus erythrorhynchus. The sequence goes on along the minus strand of VZTT01041092.1, from coordinate 115,844 downwards.
CACTCATCCCCTTCACCCTCTCAGATTCTGTGTCGTGGCCAGCCCCACCTCCCCGCGCTGCCCAAACCCGGCACCGGTGACTGACCGTTCTCACGGAGCTGCTCAGCGCCTCCCACTGCTGGAACGGGATGCTGACCCTGCTCCGGCGCCAGTAATCGTACCGCGCCCGGCTCTCCTCGTTGGTCAGAGTCTCCTTGGCTTGCTGCAGCTTCTGGAAATTCTCCACTGCCACACAGACCAAAAGGACACCGAAGACAATGTTTGTTTGGCACAGGAATGAATTCAAGTGCAAAAGGGGACCTGCCAGCAACGGCTCAGAGCACAGTAAAGGAGAAGGCAGGAGGAGCACGTGGCCAGGGGATGTGGTTTTGGTTCCAGCTCGCACAGCTCCGGCTGGCTTTAGGAGCACAGCACCTCTGGGGACTGATACCCTTGCAAATCAGGACTGAAATGTTCCTTTGCCTACCAGCTTCAGAAGCTCCTAAACTTAAGTTCAGAGAAGCTTACAGAGGACACAGGTGAAAGGACAAGTCAGCCCCTGGAGACCACCTTAAAATGGGAAATTAGAGCAACACTGCTTAGAAGGAACACACGGAGATCTACAGCAGCACAGGAGGCAGAGCAGAGCACAGCAACAAGAACCACGAGCAAGGAGAAAAAAGATGAGCAGGAACTGACAAACAAGAAGAATAATCTAAATATAGTTCAGATTAATTAACTTATGCATGTTATAGGTGTGTTTTCTACATATGCTGAAATGTTATCCAGTGCATGAGTGAGAGCTCTCACCTGTCCCTACAGGGTAATTTTTCATGGAGTGGTTACTAAGGATGCAGCTGCATGTTACTATTTGTGGAAGGGTTATAAAGATTTAGACTTTATCTATGACTCACCTATGTTACAGACATCTATTATTATTACTATTATTCATTTATTCCAGTTTACAAATTAGAGAGAGTTCTTTTGAAACACACTATACCCAAACACTAATCAAAATTGATAACTAAAAATCAAACAAGAGACAACAGGCTGAGGGAACAACTGTACTAGGTTTCCTTATTCTAGTGTTACTACTTTTCAACAAATAAAAGACCTACTTTAATTACTCTTCATTAAGCTTTAAGCTGATGAAATAAAATAAAAAACATAAAATAAACTCTCACTAGTACTGTAAAAAGGTATTTAAAGTAAATAAGGCACGTTGAGGTGAAGAGAGAATATAACATTTCTTCGTGACAAGCAAAGCTGCTCTGCTATTTGGCACTTGGCTGCTCTTTTTTGTAGCTCAGCCTTGGTGAGCTCTGCCTGGGGCTCTCTGTGGTTATGAATGGATAAAGACTCAAATAAATAACTCAGGTGCTGCTCAGCCCTCCCAGCTCTGAGGAGCAGCCCCCTCTCACCAGCACAAACATCAGCTGCTGTTCTGCAAACAGAGGCTCCTCGTGGGGCCAGCTTCTCTTCACTTCCCACCATTAAATTACATTAAAAGAAAATAAAGCACATTTCATGTGTTCCTCACGGGCTTGTTACTGACACTAAATTAACTGATGGACCCAAGTGTGGCACTTGAAGGCCACTGAGCATGGAATCAACTCCAAAGATCTAGGAAGGGACCCACTCCAGAAATAAATTCTGTACTAAAAGATGATCTACTGTAGAAAGAAAAAAAATTCAAGGTCCTAGAAATCAAAAAAATCCAAGAAGTGTCTTCCTGCTCATGCAGAGGAGTGTGCAAATCTTAGAAAGAATATCACAAGCTTCTATTTAAATAGAATGTGCTCAATGCAAACTATGATTGAAACATATTGGGGGGAAATAAAATTTTAGGGATTAATTTAATATCTTGGCCATGCTAACAGAAGAAAAAAAAATAGATTGTTTTTACACAGGAAAGAATACATACCTGCTTTGGGGTTTCCAGGATGCTTATCAGGATGACATTCAAGGGCTTTAATCTTATATTCAGCAAGAATCTGTTCAATCTAAACAAAATATTGAGAAAAAGTGAGTAAACACAGAAAATATTTGCAAATTTTCTTTTTCAAAGAGGCTGGGAAGAACAACAAAGAAGGCTGAAAGATTTTGTCCTATTCAATTTTACAAGCTTTAGCACAAGCAAAGTGGGTAACAACAACCATCTGCCAGTGACACTGCTTATTTAATCTCATTTCCATGCACTCATCCTTGGTCTTGTTTTTGTGAGGCTCATCCAGCATGGCTCTAGAAAAATGTGCAAAGACATTTGACCATGGAGGCAAAATGCATCACTTCAGCTGGTCCTTACTGTGTTTAATCAACTCTAACAGGGTCTCATAGCAGGAAGCAAAGGCTCTCTGTACTGCTGAAGATCAATCTGTGGGTTCAGGTGGCTTCCTCCATATCCTATTCATAGGAAGTTCAGCCTGCACCCCATGGGGTTTCCACCTTGGCTATCCCAAGATAATTTGCTTGATAACCAGTAGCCCACATCATTTCTTCAACTTAATTTTCCATGCAAAAAGGTTGGTTTGGAGTAGAATAGATTTATAATCAACATTAGAATATTGGCATGTATTAGTTTATCAGTTAATTGCAAATCTCTACACAGCTTGTTGTATCATAAAGTATTACAACCACTGGAAAAACTAAGACATGTTAACAGTTAAAATACAGGAAACCAGTGGAGTGGGCATCAGCTTAGATTTTCAAGTGTCTAATGCTTTTCCAAGTATCTTGTGGTTCTTATGATTCAGAAGCCAAAACTTCTTTATATCATTGCAGTTCAGCTTAAGCTTTCACAATTCGCCCTAAGGTATCAAATAATTACCATTCTTTCCCATACTACACAGGCTGTTTATACAAATTCCTCATTTGTCAAACCATGACAGCCACATACAATTTAAATTAATTCCTTCAAAATTAAGTCTCATAGCATTTTTTATTTAGAATAAAATTACCATTCACTCAACTAGCTGGACAAATCTTGTTGGCATATTCTGGAAAAATGTGGTCTACAGTAGTAGCTTAGGAATTGTACACTTCTCACTCTGTTCAGTAGCTCCTTCCAGAGGGACAGATGTAATGTGGTGTATCTGCAGTCAGTAAGACACTTTAAAACACAGAGAGTGTACAGAGAACTCGGTGAAACTGGTTACTGTATAGCCAGCTACCATCTCAAAAACTTAGTTACTGAAAGAGCAACTTTAAAGTTAAAATGTGTACAGAGGGTTAAAATGTAGCAGAAGGCTAGCACGGAAGTCTTCAGCTTAGAAAAAAAACAGCAGAAAGAAAAGTTATAGGAAGTTTATACAATATACATGAAATTAATATTAAATGCATAGCGAGGTGTTTTACCAAGAAAGATATCGAATACCCACTATACACAAATAGCATTGTTCTTGGAGAAGGATGGAGATTAAATCTCCCCACCTCCTGTCACATCTGAAGATGAAGTAGGTGTCTGTGAGCTCAATTCTGCCAGAAGCCAAGAATGAACTTGGTTTGTGTTTACCTGAATACAGCAAAAAACTCTGTAGAAACTGAGAGTATTTCTGCTTAAATGTAACCAGGCCCAACCAAGAGCAGGATATTCAGCAGCTTAGATGGAAGTGCTGCAGCTGGGAGTGTGCTGTGCATGCCCAAAGCAGCCTGTACCAAATGTCTGACTCCTGTACCAAGCAGTGAGACTGCAAAATCCCTGTAATGCTCCAGATTGCTGTGAGACCCCAGAAGAGCTGTGCAGGGTCCTGAGGGGAGGTGATCCTAGGGCTCAGTCAGCCTGGATCTCCCCTGTCAAAAACAGTGCAGCAACATCTGCTGCTTGTCCCAACAAACAGCACTTGACAGCTTGTTTTTCAGGGTCCATAAGCATTTATTCCAGCTTTTTAATTTCATTTTCAGGCAATTTGAAAAATCATTATCACATGTACTTGAACTGTTCATTAATTGCTAAGCCCTTAAGGAATTAATGCGAGGTAGAAAACGAGACTTGAACACTGCCCTCTGCTGGGATCACTCTAGGAGTGTTCTCAGGAAAAGCTTTACATTTCCCTCCGGGACACACCAAAGATGTTTACTCCTGAGCTTTATACTTCACCACTAGGACAGGTGAGAGCATCTGACTAAATTTACTGAGCAAAAGACAGCTTTTATCTCCACTGAATACATCCCTCATTACAGCAGAGTAATCAAAACTCCTTTTCCAAATCAGAAACACAATTCCAGTTAACATAACAGCTAAATTAAAAAAAAAAAAATCAGCATAATAGACTAGCCAACAAAAAGTTGTATGGACACCTTTAACACGATGCACACTTGTTTTAGCTGCACATCACTCAAAAACAGCTTAGCTAAATCTCATTATAAAACATGTATCTGCTATCAAAACAAATTAGTAAAACTAGTATTTGAATTTAATTAAAACCAGCATTTAAAAAACATTAATTTGGTAAAAGACAGAGATATTGGTTTTGTTTTCATCTGAACCAGTGAACACATTTTTTTAAATATTATGCTATGTGTAAAGCCCAAGAAAGTGAGCAGCATTATCAGTGCCCTAAGGCTATGAACTTTTGTTGTATTACTTGTAAATAAATAGCTCCTTTCCAGTTTTCAAAACCATTAATATATATTCCAAACTGCTATTTAGATACTGTCAAACACATGCAGTTGGCTCTCTCCATAATCCAGTCCTGTTCTACACGGCATTTTCAACCTAAGCCTTACTCCAGGCTCTTAATGTCAGAGAAAACACAGGAGAAAAAATTGAGCCTTCCAAGGGAGATCCTCCTACACGTGGCAAGAAAGAAGGTGCACCAGGCATTTCAAATATTCACAGCTGCAAATTCCCTGCAGGCACACGAGCACGTTCAAGCTGTGAATAAGCTGGCGGGGAGGGAGAGGCTCTTACCGTCGATAGCTCATCGCAGCCCAGCAAGTTGTAGTAATCCTCCAGGTCCTCCGGGTTGCAGCTCAGGATCGCATCCATCGGCGCTGCTCCAGCGGGTTTTTCCCAGGCGGCAGGGAGGCTGCGGAATACAGAATACAGAATACGTCGGGTCGGAGCTCACCCAGAGCCTGAAGTAGCCCAGGGCAACAGGCGGCTGCCAGCGCGGAGCGGAGCGAGCTCCGAGCGGCGCTTTTGAACGCTGGCAGCTGCCACGCACGGAGCTGGGGAGGTCCCCGCTGCCATTGGCCCCGCACCGAGCTGCTCTCGGCGGTGCTCCCTGGGATCTGTAGTTGCCAGAGCCACCCCAAGGTGAAACTGTGGCTCCCGTCCTGAGCGCAGAGCTCTGGACACGGAAACGCGGCAGAGACTTCTCTCTCGCCATCACCCGTGCAGCCACTGCAAGCCAGCACACACCGAGAGGCTGCCCTGCACCTCAGCCATTTTCTGTTCAATTTTATTTGCAACTTTTGCCACCACCTTTGACCAGATAATTAGATGAGTAATTATAGAAAATAGTAAGGATTACTTCCAAAATAACAATTACAGAGTGCAAACTTTGGAGAACAAAGCACCAACCTTGCCCGAGTCTCAAGTCAGAGGTCAGCTCAGCAAAAAGGGGGCAAGCCTCACTCTCTGAAGGCTTCCGTGGGCACAGACACTGCTCCCCAAAACCAAACAGAAACTGTACAGCAGTCACGTGCCACAGATTAAAACTACCCGAGGACATGAAACACTCAGTGTCTACTATCAAATTAAATACTCTTTATCATGCTAAATTACTTTCAGACTGTGGATTGAAGGTCTGTGCTGTGTGCAAAACATGTTCCTTGTGGAACTCATTTTACAATGAGGTGAAATACCTTAATTTTAAACTATGATTAATGACCAAGGCCTCAGCCCAACAGAGACTCTGGACATGTTTGGTGTCACCCATGATCTGTTGATTTCAGAAGATCACTTCCTAAGTGTAATATAACCACAGGCTGAAGTCTTTTCCCTGGAGCCTTAGGAGTTCTGGTTTTACATTTCCCACACCTGCAAGAGCTCTGTAGCCCAAGATCTTTTGTGTCATTAAACCCCGATGTTTCCTTAACACTTACAAATGTCGTGTGATGTTGTGAGCAGTTACACAGTTCTGGATGCAGTGACCTTGTAGGATAACAATGCCCAGGATGTGACCAAGGCTGGAACAGGCCATGTGTGAACCAACAAAGGACCCAGAGGACATTCAGAACAACTTATGAATAACAAATATATAATTTTTGCATCCACAAGTGCTTTAATATCTGCATTAATAATGTTCTGCAATGACATTTAATATTAATCTTCCACCATTTTCTATTCAAGGTTGCATTGTCTGAAATTTTCTACTTTTACTGCATGTTCAGACAGCCTACTAAGATTATAAAATACACAAAGTAACTAAAAGTAATCATATTAAAAGAAAAAGCACAATCCTTGGTGAAACCCTTTAAATCTGATAAAAAACGCTACCAACATATTTCTCTGAGTAAATAGAACAATAGAAATCTTTTTTCAACGTCACTACAAGTGGAAGAATTAGCAATTACAAATCTCTCCATCTCGACCATTCATAACTTAATAACCAGAAAAGTATGTGAAAGAAAGGAAAATCTTTTAATAACAGAACATGTCAATATTTAAATAGGTTGTACTCTGTGGGAGGACAAAAAACAAACAGCTGTCCCTGCTGCCAGCAGCATTCCTGACATCCCTTTCTTTTCCAAGTATTCCTTTGCATAAGGTGAAAGGGAAGCTCTTTAACCCTTTTCCCCTGCAGCTGTCAGCGGCTGTCCCTGCGCTGCCCGGTCCAAGGGCTGCCGTGCGGTGACAAACAGGACGTGGCAGCTCTGCGTCCCCAGGGAATGTGCTCCCCGCAGCCCCAGCCCCGCCGGTACTCGCAGTGCCATATCCCAGTCCTGCCCCTCGGCATCCCCGCGGCTCGGGGCACAAAGGCTCCTGCAGCACAGCGCAGCTGCAGTTTGTGTCTGGAGAACACAAAGTACACTGAACAGCCACTCAGCCTCCGACTGCCTTCGGAGGGGCAACTCCCCAGGCATCATCAAAAAGGAGAGCAAGAGCAGCCACGTGTATTACACAAAAAACCCACAAAGATTAGCCCCAGGACATAGAATTCATTAAAAAGGGAATTGCAGCACAGGAGATGGCACAGACTACTGCCTACACATGCCATGGGTAGCGTTGCTCAGGATGTACAAACTGTTCTGGAAGTGAGGAAATCTCATATTTGTTCTCTGTACCCAGCCACCAAAAAAAGTGTCTCAGTCCCAACACATATTGACAATTCTGTTTGTTCAGAGCCTGGAGTGAATCTAAATTCTGCTCCAATGTAACAGGAGACATTTGCCAACAACTTATAAAAGTCATAAACAGCCCTTCAAATAAAGCAATAAAACCTGGAAATCTTATTTGAATCTCAGATCTTACCTCTGCATCACTGGGATTATTTCTTCCTTAGAACTGTCTTTACACAAATAACCACTAAACTAAATAAGACTAAACCAGTCTTAAAGCTCCACCTCCCCTTTATATGCTGACAAATGCAGCTTGCATGTGCTTTTTAAGAAACACGAATCTTGCTTCAGCTTCGAGAGGCAAGAAGGACAAAGAATGCTTGAATACAAAGTTTCACAGAATAACAAAAACTTCCTGATCTGGTCACTCTGCAGCTTGTTTTGAGAAGCAGGTAGTGTGAAAAACAGTATGTACATATTTTTCAGGGTTGAAAAAATATATCAACCAAACCTCCCTTCCCCTACAAAGATCATGCATAAAGTTAATTATCCAAAAAGTAATCCCTGTTGAAGCCAGATGTATCAAAAATTTTAACCCCAAGGTTTTTTTAAAAGCTGTTGGTTATCAAGGCCTGAAGGGTAAAATTCTACCTGTCTAACCTGGGTCTTGCCACTAAATTTAGGAATTCCACTGTATTAAGTCCACTAATACTCCTCTGCAAATTGTTCGTGATGTTGAACAGTTACAACAAACCAATATTTACATTTATATCCTTTAAGTTTAGACTATGTTGGTGGCAGTCCCGGCAAAAAGGCTGAGTTCTATCCAGTTCAAACTCCCAGGTGGAAAGAAACACAAGGAATTTGGGGCCCTTACTCGAATAAATCCCAACTTTCGTCGCTTACCATCAGGTCTCTCCTACACCACGGAGGCTCCATTCCTAAAGCAGCAGTGGTTTAGAGAGGTACGGACCCCCAGAAAGGCTCCTGCATCCCAGGTGGGGCTAATGTGTTATCCCGGAGGATCAGGGGCATCCCTCAGAGCATCCCTGCCAAGAGCCCGCGGTGCCGGTCGCTCCCTTGGCAGGCGGGCAGGCGGGGCCGTGCCCTGGGAGCACCCTCCGCTCCGTGTGCTCGGAGGCCGCTCCGAGCCCCCGGCCCCGCTCTGCGCCTGGCTACGGGCTCAGGGCCAGCCCTGCCCGCCGGGTGCCGCACGGCCCAGCAAAGGGCTCAGCAGCGGGGAGCTCGCTCTGAGGAAGGGGCACTATCTGACCGATACCCTGAGGGAGAGCGAGCCCTGAGGGCTTCCCACGCGGCAGGCGGGGAGCGAACGGCGGAGCCGCCATTTGCCAGGAACCGCCGACCAGGGAGCACAGAGCAGCCGCTGGCGGTCAGTGCTCGGCAGCGGGCGGGCTGTGAGCGGCACACGGCCGGGACGGGACGGGAGGGCACAGAGGCAGTCGGGCCGGGCCGGGCAGGTCGCGCCCCTCAGCGCTCCCTCAGGCTCTTGGCGCCGCCATTGCGGGGCCGGCTGAGGGAAAGGAGGGGCGGGGCGGGCGCGCGGCGGCACGAGCGCCACGTGACGCTGGAGGCGCCCCGGGTCACGTGCCCCGTTTTGTTGTTGCCCGGTCACGTGCCGCGGTCACGTGCGGCGGCGCTGCCCGCGGCGGGCGGGGGC
>VZTT01041092.1:83135-106782 GCA_013400855.1 Buphagus erythrorhynchus | reverse complement strand
GACCAGGGGGAGGGCGCGGAGGCGGCGCCCGGCGAAGACGCGGCGGAGGCGGCCCCGGGCTGCGGGCGGGCGCAGTGTTCGAACGGGGCGGCAGCGGCGCCGGCCCCGCATCCCGGTGAGGACCGACCCCTACCTTGTCCCCTCCCTCCTTCCCTCCCTCCTTCCTCCCTTCCTCCCTCCCTCCTTCCTCCCCGCGCAGCGCCGGCCCCGGGTGCCGCTCGGGCGCGGTGTCAGTGAGCGCGGGCTCATGGGGGCGCGCAGGGAGCGAGCTCCGGGCCGGCCCTGCCGGGGCCTCCTGCGCACAGGGACAACGCCCGGCTTTCACCCCGAAAGCGTTTACTCTGCTGTGTTGCTGGCAACAACTTATTAAAAATGGAAAATCATGAGCCCGGTTTCCTTTTCATAATCTCTGCCGTGTTAATTATCTAATTACTGATCCTTAGAAACTTGCGCGTAAGCTCAGAAGCAGCAGTCTTGACCAGTGCTTTAAAGAACTGCAAGTGACAGTCTTGGCTAAATTTTCAGTGACTGCAGCACAAGACTAAACTACAACCTTTCTAAAAAGTTTCTTTCAGATCATATTTGAAGTGTACTGGTGGGGAGCATCACTGCGAAAGTACCTCACAGTACAAACAGATCCGGTTTGAGTTGTTTCTTGTTGGAGTTGTTAATTTTGGCTTTTTTTTTAAAGCAGTGCTTTGGAAAGATTTTTTAAAACGTACAAGACACTGCATTCTGCAAATACAGTCTTTACATTTTACCCTGGAATGCAGTTAAAGATATTTTATCTTTATAGTAAAACTCTACAGAAAATTTCTGTCTGTGCAAAAGGAACAGGTATAGGATAAACCTGGAACAGCTTCAGTATTTAAAACCTCCATTGGAAGAGCTCAGAGCAAAGCTAATGATCTCTTACCGGTGCCTTAGACGGAGCCTTTTGCTCAGGTCCCTCCGAGCCTCGGGCGTGTTTTGCTGTGGCTGCCTTAGTTCTGGCCAGCATTACCCGGTCTGGTCCTTTGAGGAGTACACAGGGAGTGTTGCAGTTTAAAATGTTACTTTATCCTGCTTGTATCTGTCACTGTTTCTTAAATCCCAGGCACAGGGACCTGTGTGTGAGGAGTCTTTCACAATGTAAGCTTTGGTTCTTGATACAGAAGCCATAAAGGTCACTTAGGTTAAACTCACACTTCACAGTTACGATGTGATGTGTACTAATGCACTTTTTCATTCTCCAAAATTCTCTGACTGTTCACTGTCTTCATGCATAACGAGACAGAGCTGAAATGCTGTAAATATATAGATTAATAGGAAATATTAATGTCCATCAGCACCTGTGGCCTCAGAACAAGACAGTGAGAACCAACAACAAATTTCTGTCATTGACATCTTTCAGTTCTAATCAAAAATAAAGTATTTATACCAACAAGGGAGAGGACAACACAACCTCTGAACAAAAATTGGTGTTTTGTGGTGGTCTTTATTTGAGAATCAAGTGGAATAACAGCTAAAGTAGTGCAGGGGGTTCTTCAGTTCTTCAGATAGAGACTGACAACTACTGTAGTGATTCTTTGCTTTACAGAGCACAACTGAAATTTGTTCTTTGTGTGTATCTTAGATTTTCAGTAAATGAAGCTACAGATGCTGAGGCTGTTTCTCATAAAGCCAATAAAAAAGTTGCGTGGTCTGAGTTCTAATAAGCTGCTCAGGTTGGAATTTAGATTTCCCCTCCAGTGTGAGCCCAGTTACACAAGTGCCTTGTTCTGCCCTGGGCTCGTTCATCGAGGTCTGAGATGAGGTGAGATTGAGTTACTCTGGCTTAGGGCCACGGGCTGAGCAGAGGTGACTCTGGCACTCTGAGCCAAACCCAGCTGCAGGGGCAAATGGACAAGAGAAACTTAGTGAGGGTGGTTCAAGGGAGCGTGTTCTGTTCTGTGTCACAGCTGAAATATCATAAATGGTGTATGTGGTCAGCAATACAGCTCAGCTGCAAGGTAGCACCCTCACAAAATCCTGTGAATTTGTTGTAGCGAACCTGCACTTGTGGGTTTCTTTCAAAATGCTGTTAAAATGCTCTTAAAACTTAGTCAAAAATCTGGCTGCAATGGTGGCATGTTTTCATTTTACCTAGTTTTTTAATGAGCTGAATGCAGTGAGAATTGTAAGGGAAAGACATTTTAAATTATACTTTTAAAACATTTGGATTTCTCCTATGGTGAAATATCCGTAATGCCCCACACTTCAATGAATGAGATTTCCCCAAGGTCAACATCCAGCCCCCTGAAGCCCAGCATTAAAGTAGCAAACCCTGCAGTAAATCTACCAACAGCTTGAAAGCGTATCTAGAAATGTGAAGAAAAACAGACATTTTCTCTGCCTAAGTGACAAAGCTGATTGAGCATGTGATTTTCATTTTTGTGATCTGTTTGAAGATACACTGTGCCCTTGGGCTGGAGTGTAACCCCCAGGTTGTGCTGTCTTGCAGATAACTTCCTCCTCAGCGATGAAATCATTGCCAATGGCTTTCACTCCTGTGACAGTGATGAAGAAGACAGAGCCTCACATGCAAGTTCCAGTGACTGGACCCCAAGACCACGTATAGGTAGAAGCCTGGAGCATGTTCTTAGATGCTCTTTGCCTTTGAGCAGTCACTTAATCCTCCCTAGTATTCAAATTATTTTTCCCGTTGCAAAAATATTGGTAAAAATTAGTGCTTCTGATTTGGCTAGAGGTGTTGGCTGTACGGTATTTAAGGAGTTTAAAAATGAACCCCTTCAAACTTGCTGTATTTTGATTAAAATTGTCAATGTCTTCTTTTTTCTTGAATAGAAATCGTGCAACGATCCCTATTAAAAGCATACACACAGACTTACTAAATTAAACTAATTTATGGCATATTTCTATAGCCTGCCTACTTAGTATTAATTCTTTAAGGAACAAGATGATGATCCCTGTATGATTTTAGGATTGTGAGCCCTCATCTTGAGTGTTTCTGAAAAGATTGATTTAATGGCTTGAGGAGGTCATGTCTGAAATAATTCGTGTTAGATGACCAAAAAAACAACAAAAATCCATGGATTGCTGGGCTCTGTGTGTCTGTTTAGAGTGATGGTTTATAATGCCACAGGAAAGCATATGTATGTTGTCTCTTCTGCTTATTCCTGTAAATACCAAATGCTGGGAAAATACAGGTGGGGTATTATTGGGAAACTCCTGTTAACTCCTGTTAACCTCCAAAAGAGATTAAGTTTGCTGTGAACAAACTGGGATTTCTACTTGACTTTCTATGAAATCCTTCATGGGTTAACATAAAATAATGATAAATAAGTAAAATGCTCAGCTGTCACTTCTGAGTTCAGACCAAAATACAGGGGGTTTGATGAATGGAACATAAAATTGGATTCATGAAACTGTACTAGCAAGCATTAATAAATGGAACAATGACCATGATAATCTGCAGTACTTGACTGTGTTTTAAATACCTGTGTTTTTTGATTTTCCTAGGTCCCTACACTTTTGTTCAGCAGCACCTCATGTTAGGTACAGACCCACGGACGATTCTGAAGGACCTGCTGCCAGAAACGATCCCACCCCCTGAACTGGATGACATGACTCTGTGGCAAATCGTGATAAACATCCTTTCAGAGCCACCAAAAAGGAAGAAGAGGAAAGATATCAACACCATTGATGATGCTGTGAAACTTTTGCAGGAGTGCAAGAAGATCATGGTCTTAACTGGAGCTGGGGTAGGTATAGCTGCAGTGACAGTGTGACAATATGGAGACAGGTTGGTTCAGTACTTGAGCACAGCTTGCAGGGATGGCAGCAAGTCACTGTGCTGGGGGAAAGAGTCCAGTCCACTGCAAGGAAATCACACTGGCTCTCAGAAGAAAATAATCACAGACACAGAAACTTGTAAACAGCTGCTTCCATGCAAAATAGTTACGGAATAAGAATGCATTACCTGGCCAGAACATTTTCTATCCTAGTCTGCAGGCAAAGGGGATGACTTTTTTAAACAAAATCTCCGTGGATCACTTAAAATCCCAGATGGAGCTTGAGGGACTAGAAGAATAGGATTTGAAAAGAGTTGTGGGACAGAGGAGGAGGATGATCATAAGGACAGTTTGATCAGATTTCAGCAGCCTGAATGTTACTTTGAGCACGTGCTGCTCTGTGATGGTGATGAAGCTGCTCACTGACTAAAGAACATTTCTGAGCTGCTGCTCATTTGCAGCTCTGTACCTGTGCACCAGATCATTTCTTGCTTCTGTTGTTCACACACAGATGGTGTGACACCATTCAGAGCAGATGAGTAATTCAAATCAGCTTTTAGAAGAGCACTGCCACTCCCAATCTTGCTCTTTCCATATAGTTCCATACATCTGTTTCTCCTCCTCTTCCCGTGCTATTTTGGGTAGTCTGAGACAATGATTTCAGTTCTTATTGACTACTACAATGCTTTGATAAGCAATGTTTATCAATAAACAAATTTTATCAAAAGGGGTTTATTCTTCAAAAGTAAGAATATATTTTTCAAAAGCAAGACTATTCTGTTACTGTGTTAGCATGTAAAAAATTTAAAATATCAACCACCATATTTAAACCTGAGTTGGCATTTCAGTGAACAATTATTAATCAAATTTAATGCAATAATGCTCTAAATTTTTGTTCATATCTTACAGAACTTCCAGTGCTAAAAGCAAGTTCTGGTATCCTGTTACTACCTGTGCAGATTGTACTAAAAGGTTTTTTGTCCACTTGTCAAATTTCATTTCTGTGCTGTTTCTCCTGATTGTGATTTGGGAATTGTTATATTGGACAAAAAAAAAAAACAAAAAAAAAAAAAAACAAAAAACCACACACAAAAAAAAAACCCAGACTGGCTTTGTTCTTAATGTTTCTGAGCACTGAGCATACAGAAATGTGGTTTCCCAGAGCAACACTTTATAGTCCAGTATGTAGTTTCACTTATTTCAGATTGCAAAACTGTATTTCAGGTGTCAGTGTCTTGTGGAATACCTGACTTTAGATCCAGAGATGGCATCTATGCACGCCTTGCCGTAGACTTCCCAGACCTTCCAGATCCTCAAGCAATGTTTGATATTGAATACTTCAGAAAGGATCCCAGGCCGTTTTTTAAGTTTGCAAAGGTATGGTTTTCCAACACTTCTTGTCTTGGTCAGTAAATACAGATGACAGTATTAAAATGCATAACTCAGATAAAAATTAGAAATGTTCAATGACATTTTCTCTCTTTTTTAAGCTTACTTACTGTTCCTGTTGTAAGTTCATGATATATCATATTTGTGATAAACACAACCATTTCAGATGGCTGAAAAGATCTCAGTGATGTTAAACAGTTTCAAAAGCAGCAATTACATCTCTTAGACAAGAAGGAATTGTAAAAACTGTAGACATATGGAGAAACAAAAAGAAAACCCAGTTGTATTTAGTCTTCAATTTCCTTGGGACCAAAAAAATCAAACCCAAGTTATAAGAATTTCTGCAGGACCAGTAAGGACTTGAGAAAATCAATCACCACTGCTTGTGCTCATTCCTTCTTCCATTTGCTCACAATTCATACTACTGCTCTGTCATGTTACAAAGGGTGGAAAAGAAAACCCAGTGCATTCTTTTTCTGCTTGGCTTTCTCTGAAAGCCTCACATGCAGATACTAACAAATTTTGATGCTCATTAGTACACTCAGTTCCTTTGGGTTTTAATATTGAAAAAACACCACTCCCCACAAACAAAAACCCAGCCCAAACCAAAAAAACACCACAGCAAGCAAAAAAATCAACTTACTGGAAACCTGTCTATACGCAGGTTTTACCAGAAAAGTCCAAATCCAATTTAGCTGATACTTTTTAATTTTTACTTTTTCACTCCTCCTCCTCCTTTTCTGTCCATCAGAATACATGTTTCTAGTAACAAATACTGAGGTCACTTACAAGGGAGAGAATTCCTATTTCATAATTCTCAAAACCAGAGAAAGATCTAAGCATTGCTTTTATGCTGTGTAAAGAACAAAATCCCAGCTTGCACAGAGCAGTTCCTGCAGCCACGCTGAGGAGCTGAGCACTAGGAAGAGGAGCTGGATGCCAGAGCAGTGGCAAAGGGCACAGGGAGGGACCTCTGGGGACACTTTCCAGCTCAGCTAAAGACTCTGCATCCATTTCCACTGTCTAATGTGCTTCTGAATTCCCTAGGAAATCTACCCAGGACAGTTCCAGCCGTCTCTCTGTCACAAGTTCATCGCTTTGATGGATAAAGAAGGAAAACTCCTTCGCAACTATACTCAGAACATAGACACACTGGAACAGGTGGCAGGAATCCAAAGGATAATACAGTGTCATGGTTAGTGGCTTTAGTTTCACTTCTTTTCCCTCTGGGAATTCTTACTGGTGCATGTGACAAGGTGATTGCTGTTGGAATTAAACTTTCTTTCCTTGAATTCCTGTCTCTTGCCAACAAATACTCTGATTTTTAAATGTTGAAATCTTGTTTTAGACGGCTTACATGTTTAAATCAGAAGTGTTTCAAGTAGAAAGAACTCCTTTCAGGAATTGAGCTTGATGAAGTGTCTGTGTATCAGTGAAGATCCACACCTTGGTGGCACAAGCTTAGACTGTAACTTCTAAAATGCTTTTGGTGCTTCTTGATCTGTGTGAGAATATAACATGGAAACCAATCTTGCCATAGGTCCCTCTCACTGCCCATCAATGGAATGGGAGTCTGGGTGTTATCTGGCTCTTTATTTAGGTTATATTCCACTGAAATCTTAACAAATCCTGACACTTCAGTGACTCCACCTCACGTATAAAACACTGAGGATTAATCACCAGTTCCGTTGAACTGAAGATCATCTTGTTGCACCTTCAATGTCCTAGACATTCTGTAATTATGAGGCCTAATTAAGTGGAATTGCTTTAATTGCTTGATACGCTTTCCATTTTCAAGGACTTGCATATGTCGAGCTGAAAGTCCAAAGATTAATTTTCAAGAAAAGCATGCAGAAAATTAGTTCTTAAATGCATGTTTGGATCATTTAGTAAACTTCAGATACCTAAATCATCTAAAAGCAGCACTAGCATGTTTGTAAGGCCCATCCATCTAATTGCACCTTTGCCAGGGGCCAAACTCACGTGGTTTCCATACCTACAAAGCTTAGCTTAGTGCCAGATCCGGGGGTTTTGATTCTCCAGGCAGAGCAGGCTCAGTGCTCTGGATGGGCCCAAGCAGCACACAGCAGCATCTGCCTGTCAGCTCCCCAGCCCCAGTGCTGCTTTCCATCTGTGCTTAGTGTGTCACACGTTTTCTTTTGGTTGGCATTTCATCTGAGGCATTTATCACAAACCTCTTACATGGCTGGGTTTTTGCACATCACTGCTGTGCCTCAGGTTCCCCATTTTTCCAGTTGCACACTCCAGGGATGGGATCATCTTTAGTGTATGTCCTGTTTAAGGTGATTCTGAATGAAACAGATTCTTTGAAAACATGCTGAGCACCTGGAGATTTTGAAGCCTTTGGAAATTAACAAAGGTGGTTTTTGAGCACATCAAGCTTCATCTGACCTACAGCTGCTGCTCTTTACCAAATGGCTGTTGCCTAACGGTGGTGGCTGAAGAGAAACCAAAACTCTTCTGTGGGGGTTCACACTGCTGTATTTATTCCACTTGACTGGGGCAATGGCAAGTTAATCATGAGCAGTTAACAAAGAACCTTGCAGTGATTTGGGGAGTTCTATGTGAACCTTCAGACCCATCTGTCACTGCAGACCTACAGTACAGTTCCTCCTATGAAAACTGTGGTGTCTGAGATGCATTCTGCTGTATCTAAAATGGCTCTTGCATTCAACCAGTGCATCTGGAATTAGATTGTGTTCCTTGCCATTGCTGGAGCTGAGTGAGCAGAGGCTGTGGTCTGCTGGCTGGGAATGCCTCATGCATTGGCACCAGACTTCTGATGGTGAAAAATAATTCACATGATACAATTGCAGGAAGGTGGCAGCAGCTGCCTCTGAGCTGGGACTGTGAGCCTGACAGACATGTCCCTACTGAGCTGTATGAAGCTCTGAATTAATTATTACTGGCAGCTTATTAGAATGAGCAAATAACTGTCATACCTCCCATAGTCCTTGGAATCCCTCATGCTGGGGGAGCTGCAATGCTGAGCAAGGTTTCAGCAGCTGTGCACTTTGCAGGCCTGCAGTGATCAGCAGACCTGAGTTGCCAGTTGCTCATAAATTATCTGATCCAGGCTTTTCTGTGCTTTCACTCTCTTTGTCTTACCCAGATACAATGTCCTGAAAGCATACTGTCTTTACTAATGCATTTTCTTAGTTATTCTGTGCTACAGTTTGTGGAGTTGCTGTGGGTTCCTGTGCTGCTGATGCTGCTTGCAGCACCACTGTTGTGTGATGAGAAGGGCAGCTTCTGTTCTCTGCTCCTTGTCTGTGCTTGCACAGGGCAGGGGAATGAGAAGACACACAATCATTTGTGTTGACATGCATGTGGTATATGGCTACTCCTAAAACAAGATTTCTGCTGACTAACACCTTGAAGAACAACAACTTCTAGTATTACAAGGATCTCCTCTTAATTTTACATTACCTTTTTTAATGCCTGATTTCTGTAGCACTGCAACATAACAGCCTTTTTGTCAAAACAGCTTGGGCTTAAGACCAAATCTGAATGACTGAAAATCCTGATGCTACCATATGGGTTTTTCCCCTCAGGTTCCTTTGCAACAGCTTCCTGCCTGATCTGTAAATACAAAGTTGATTGTGAAGTTGTTCGAGGAGATATTTTCAATCAGGTAAAAAATCTACTTCAACTCACTGCAGCTTTCTAATAAGTAATTCTCTCAAAAAAACCCCAAACCAAACCCTGAACCACCACACTGGGATTGCTTACAAGATCTACTTTTAAAAGCCTCCATATCTCTGCATGTATTTCATAAAAGTGCCTCTCTGTATCTTAGCATTTCCTCTGGTATTTAAAAGTATACTCAAATACTGTACTGCAAAAATTAGGTAATGGCAAAAATCAGAACAAAACCTTAAGAGTCCATTTTTAATGGCTCCTGTGATAAAAAATAGAGCTTAAATGGTAAGCAGAAAGTTGGATTTATACCTGGTTTGTGTTGATCTGCATTTAGAGTCACACTGAGAAAGCATTCTTAGCCTTTTATAACATTGACTGCTCTTTGAGCATTTACCTGTGTTAAAAATGTGTTTCAAACAGCAGCTGATCCATGGAGAAATTGCTAAGCACAGAGCAGGCTCTAAGCAAATGGGATGTTGGTGTTGCTTTCTAGGATTCCTGAACTATTCCATGTTCCAAACTCCCCATGTCTGGGTGTCAAGTGACCAAGGCAGGAGCTGGTTCTGCTCTGTCACAGCAGATGAACCTTTGACTTGAAGAGACCCTCTCTGCCTTTGCCCTTCTTCCCCTTCTTGTGAAGGAACAGAGGCGATGATTCTGTGATCAAAAAGATCTTGTTTATGCAGATCAAAAGATGAAAGGGGACTCCTGCAGGCTGGTTTTTTTTTTTTTGATAAATGCTTCAGAGCCCACAGTTGCAACTTCAGATGACAAACATGGAAGGGATGTAAATCCTTCAGGCATTACATTTGAAATGGAATTCAGTGAAAGCCTTTCAGAAGAGATGTTTGAGTTAAAGCTTTAAGAAATGTGAATCTCATTAGCCTGAAGCCTTGTAACACTGAAATACTGAATGTGAAATTTGGTTTACTTTGCTATTAAGAATATTATTTTTAAGAACATCCTACAGATATTTTTTGCTCCTTTACCTCCAGACCCAGCTGGCTGGAGTTAGATTTTCTCTTTAATATATAAAGATCTGAGGAAAAATTTTGTTCAAGACTCATTCTAGCCATCTGCTCCTTTTTGGGGAATCCTTTAGTTGGTTTCCCTTGACTGTGGGGTTATTGGATGCTCTCTTGCTCAGGTGCAGGGTGAAGGTTTCCACCACACCAGTTCCTAGTTCTTGTGCCAAATTGCTTCTTATCATACAAGGCATCCATCCCACAAAGTTTTTCTTTGTTCAAAGACTTTAATTTTTGGGAAAAATCATTTGACACTAGAGGAAGACCTTCTACTTGTGGTATTTTCTAATTTGGAGAGTGAGAGTATTGTCTTATGTCCCACTGCAGGCATCCATAAAACTAATTCTTTCATTTAAACTTTCAACATTCTACATTATTTTTTTCTGCAGCTGTTCTCTGTATAGCAGGGGGTTGTTATGCATTTAAATGTCAGTTTTCAGGTATTTTTCTATTGCAATAGGTAATATACATATCTTTACACCTTTATAGCTCTGATTTGTAGCTTGTGATGATTTTCATGTGATTGCAGCTCCTTGGATTTATTGTGAAGTGTTATATTTTAACACTACAGCCAAAAAGACTTGAACTATTAGAAGGAAATTGCTTAGCATTGTCTGTAGATCTATCACTCACCTTCTTGCTTTTTTTCTCTCTTAAGAAGTCTTTAGCTAGGAAAGAGTTGAAAGAGGTCCCAAAGATCAGAAAACTCCATGGCTCAGGAGAAAAGGGAATCTTATTCTCCACAAACCTAGCTAGTGTCCACTTTTGTTAGTGAAGCAGGATTCTCCTCTATTTAATGAGGAATTAGAAAAGTTTAAAATGCAGACCAAACAAGTTCTGGCCTCTGTTCTTGTCCTGTATGCTTAGCCAGCCACAGTGCCTTGTAGCTCTGTGTGTGTATCCTTTAGGAGGAGAGGAGAAACTCCAGGTAAAGCTCTACAAAAGACTCTTGGATTAGGACGGGGTTTGTATCACATCCCCAACTGGAACCTGACAGTGAAATCTAAGTTTTTGCTCCGATTAAACTAAGAAAAATCCATTCCTGTCACATGGGAGGAGTGCACAGTTGGTGTTGAGCACGACTGCTGGACTTTGGTTTGTGGCACAGCCCTGCCTGGTTTCTCC
Organism: Buphagus erythrorhynchus; assembly: GCA_013400855.1. NCBI lineage: Eukaryota > Metazoa > Chordata > Aves > Passeriformes > Sturnidae > Buphagus > Buphagus erythrorhynchus. Next base: position 95,807 of record VZTT01041092.1, on the reverse strand, counting down.
CTCTTCATTGCTGCTGTAGCTTTATTTCCCTGAGCAGTTGCTGCAGGCAGGAGTCAGAAATGTAGCTGCCTGTGCACCCACAGAACAATGAACTGAGGAAATCCCACTGAAAGTTGCCCCTCCCTGCCAGAAGCAGTGCCTGTGAGCATGGTGTGAGTGTTTTGGAGGCCCAGGTGTGCAGGGCAGTAACGGGCTGTTGTGTGCAGGTGGTGCCCCGCTGTCCCCGCTGTCCCCCCGAGGAGCCGCTGGCCATCATGAAGCCGGACATTGTGTTCTTTGGGGAGAACCTGCCCGAGCAGTTCCACCGTGCCATGAAGTACGACAAAAATGAAGTGGATCTCCTCATTGTCATTGGGTCTTCGCTCAAAGTAAGACCAGTAGCATTGATTCCAAGTAAGTGACTGTCTCTGGTAATACTTTCTTTAAAAAATTTGCATCAGAAGTGGAACTCTCAGTTAAGAAACTCCAAGCTCTTAAAAACACCTTTGGCTCAATTCAGTGAACAGCACGTTTTGTAAGATGAAAGCTGCTTGCCTATGTAAAGCTGGAATGCAAAATGGAGAAAGTAACAAATTCTAAGTGCTTTTTCTACACTCCAGGTAGATCTCAAGGTAATTAAATGATTAGCTGAAAAACTACTCTGTTAAACCTGAATTACTTTGTTCTAAGATTCATTTCTCTCCCTGCTTGTGATAGGCTTTAGAAAGGCTTGAAGGCTTTAGAAAGGAAGCATCTCAAAAGCATTATATTCCTCATGTGTACTTAATGCATAAAACAAATGCACAAAGTCAACATAATTTGAAGAGATTATGGTAGTAATTTTAATACTTCTAATTCTATGTATTAAATGTATTTTAATAGTACTATAGCTGGTATTTCTATGCATATGTTTCTCAGTGATTGAAGAATGCTTTTAACTGGAAAAAATGGGAGGAAAAAGCCCATCTAACCAGGCTACAGTAAGCACAGCACCTCAAACCACCGTTGCTAAATTTGGGACTGGCTTGCCTTCTTCCTGAGCTGGCTGGTTTTGTCTTGTTGCAAGTGAAGGCACGAAGAGAAGCCTGAGCTTTCTCAGTAGGGCTCTGCTGGAAGTAAACCCCAAGTGACTACCTCTGAATTCTCTTTTCCATCTCTAGGTTCCATCCCCCATGAAGTGCCTCAGATTTTAATTAATAGGGAACCTTTGCCTCATCTACACTTTGACGTGGAGCTTCTTGGAGACTGTGATGTTATAATTAATGAATTGTGTCAGAGGTTAGGTAGTGAATACACAAAACTTTGCTACAACTCGGTGAAACTTTTGGAAATCACAGAAAAGCCTCCACGGCCGCACAAGGAGCTCGAAGCGCTCTCGGCTGAGCTCCCACCAACCCCTCTGAACATTTCAGAAGGCTCCAGTTCACCAGAGAGGATGAGCCCACCTGATCCTGCAGCGGTGGCACAATACCCAGCTGAATGTAAGGTAGAAAACTGTGAGCCTGCCTCAGAAACTAAAGGGACCTGCTCCGAGGAGACCCTTCAGGACACGCAGGTGTCAGCAGAAAACCCTGAAAATCCTGCTAGTGAGCTAATGAACTCTGAAACAATGAAGGAAAATGGATCGAATGATGGGGAAAATAAAGAAAAGAGTGAAATATTGAAGAAGTGTTGGGTAAACAGATCTGCAAAAGAACAGATTAGCAAAAGGCTGGATGGTAAGTGTTAATGCTTTTCAGTATTTTGCTTCCTTTTGGCTGACACATTTGTGCTAGACTTACTTTAAAGTGATAAACAAGTTACTCTCAAGACAATCAGTAGGTTTCAGTGGCTATTTTTGTTTAGACAAGTGTCTACATAACTCTCATTGAATGATTTCTTTCTTTTGGAGAAGCCAGTAGGAAGTATTTTTTGTATTTCATAATAGATTTTAAAATCAGTGATTACATCCTCACCTAAAAGATCAAAGTTTAAGAGGCTGAAGGTAGGTATCAACAAATAAATCCCTTTGTAATATTTTCAAATACATTTTCAGAAAAGTTAGTAGAAGCTGGTCAGAGTAGAGCATGGTTTGGTATTGCAATAGGGCTGGAAGACAAAGTCATGACAGGGTTTAAAAATCTCACAGCTGGAGCGAGGCACATTTTTAAGGGAAGTTTAGACTTTCCAAGGAAGCCCTCCAGTGTGCAGACTTGTAACTGATTTAAGGAGTCAGGAATTCAGGTGCAATTTTCCAGAGGGAAGTCTGGGTTTAGACTTTGCTGATACTCCATGCCAGGGCTCCTGTTCTGTCACAGGTACAGGAAGTCTAGCTGGAAATGTGCTGCCATCAAAAAAGCTGCTGAACAATCAGCATAAATTCTCTTTGGTGTCAGAAGGAGGGGGAGGAGGAAGGCTGAGCTTTCCAGTGAAGCATTTCTTTTGTCCTTCATAATAAATACACATATATGGACATAACTGCATTTTCATGTCATCTGATTTGTCACTTAAGAGTCACTGTTGAAAACAGATCTGTGCAGGTGTCTGCCAGCTCGTGCATTGATCATTTATTTCAGCCTGTCCCTGACTGTTTCCCAATTCTGTTGCAGGTACTCAGTACCTGTTTCTGCCACCCAATCGCTATATCTTCCATGGTGCTGAGGTGTACTCGGATTCTGAAGATGACATCATATCTTCCAGCTCTTGTGGCAGCAGCAGCGAGAGTGGCTCGTGCCACAGTCAGAGCTTGGATGTGGAGGATGAGAGTGAGATGGAGGAGTTCTACAATGGCTTAGAGGATGAGGATGCTCCCGAGAGGGAGGAGGAGCCTGGATTCGGGGAGGATGGAGCCGAACAGGAGGAATTGGCAGCTGAGGAATCAGCTGACACAAACGAAGCTGCAGGGACGGGACATCCGAGCAAGGCGCTGTGAAGTGATCGCTGACTGGTCACAGGAACTTCCCACCAGCATTAGGAGCTTTGGCATGTCAGAATGAATGTTTACGTCTGAATTTAGAGCAACAGAACCATACAGATGTAGTGTTTATAAATAACTAAAACAGATTTTCATGCTTAGTTTTCTACCTTTTTCAATAAAAATCTATTACTGCGCACTCAACACTAACTCATCTTTTTTTTTAAGGTACTAGGATTATCTAAACAACTGTCACTATGTTCACTTTTAAGTTCATCTGTCTGATCAGGCATCCATGTATATAATACATATTTTTGCTTAATAAATTTCAGCTTATATTATTTTTAAACAGTTTTGAAAAAGCCATTGGAATGTTAAACTAATATAAAGGGAACAGCTAATTTAGACCAAAGAATGGTATTTTCACACCTCTTGCTTTGTAACACTTTGGTTTATTTAAAATCTTCTTACGCTTCTGCTAAACCTTTCATTCACGCCTAGTCTGTCATTAAACACTGGCATTTTCTAAGACCTACCGTGGCAGCTAATTATTTTTGCTTTAACAGTTACTTTGTATGTTTGAGACATAATTGTGAGCAGATAGTGAGATGGAAACAAGACAGCAGCACTTGAGGAATCAATCCCATGGTTTTTAGATGATCAAGAAGTGCTGTGGAAATGCTTGGGTTGCTGAGTGCATGACTTCTGTGGACACGAAGCGTTGTTGACATTGGCTCCTTAGCAAGTAGAATCCGGCATTTGAAGCGGAAAGGATCCCCCCCAGTAAGAGTCTGCCACGCTGTAGCAGCGGTCACACCTAGAGCAGCTTGCTTTATAAATAGCATTTGAGGAATTGCCAAGGCTCCTGTGTGGAAGCAGAGCTCAGGAGAGCGTTCCTGCCAGTGTGAGAAGGCACAGAAGCAAAGCTCTTCCTTTGTGCTTATTGCTGCACTGAGCCCAGGAGAGACTGACTCCAGTGCTGGGAGCCTCCAAGGAGCTCCCCATGGATTAAGGACCTGCTGGCCTGAGGTGATGGCTCAGCTGGGAAATCTCCTCCCAGCTGCCAGCTCCACCTTGGATACAAGAAGCAAAGCAGCTTCTCCCACTCTGCCATCTCAAGTGCTAGGCTGCCTTAAACCTGGATGTTGCAAATGCTCAAGTGCAGATTGTTTCCAAGCCTTTAGAACTATTTTGTACAATTGCACAGTGCAGTAGTCAGTGAAACAGCATTTTTCTATCAACCACTTTTTCAACATTGGCCCAAATGAACTCTACGATGTAGATTATTCATATACTTTGCTTTAATATTTATTACATTTTGGAAGATGTATAGTAGCTGTTCTTTGAACATAATACAACAGTTAATAAATATTTAAGAACAGCCTCCTGTATTCATCGGGAAATGTTGGCATGTTGTCTCATTGTCCAAATTTAATACAGCTCTTATTTGGCTACATTAAAGAATGCAATATGTTTAGTTTTCACTTGCATGTCACAATGTATTAGTTTGTGCTATAGGAGATATTTTAAATTGAAATACTTTGTTTTAAATTATTTTTACAGTGAGGATTGTTTTCTGCTCTTTTATATTGTATATAGTGTCTTTTATGTAATCTACTGGCATATGTTTTGTAGAAGACTGTTTAAAATGACTGGCTATCTTCCTGCAACTTTTGAAATACAAAACCAGTGTTTTATACTCGTACACTCTGTTCTAAAGTCTATTAAAACTGTCATTTGATTTCTGGTTTCCATTAATTTCTAGCTATACCTTACAAACTTACCAAAGATGAAATGCATGAAATTTGTCTGAAGCATGGCAGAGCATGTCCAGGTCCAGCTGTAATTTGTACAGTCTCAAAAAAGGAGATCACTTATTTTTCTGATAATTTACATAACTACCCTATGAAAGCATCTTAGCCCTTAGCATTGATATTGAATAGATGCACTGAAAAAAAAGCAAAGTACAAGCATTTGTCTGCCATTCCCCAGCCACCTTCCAGCCTATTCTGGTACATTAGACACAATGATGACCTTGCAAAAGTATTTAAAGAAGCACATATTTAAACGTCTTGTCATAATTTCTTCTTAATGGCCATGTATTTTCTATGGATCTGGCTTGAATTCAGTACATTTTTAATGAGTGTTTCTGATTATGGAAAATATATAATATTTTTAAATGCATGACAACAAAGGGACAGTCGACATCCAATTAGGAGGGGTTGCAGGAGCACAAAATTCTAATGAAACCAGCATTCAGAATCCAACTGAAAATAGTGAAAAGGAAGACCCAGGGAATACATCAGCCTCAGTAATCTATGCTTAAATACTGAATCAGAACAGTCAAACTGAAAAGCAGTTGCATTTATTTGCATGATAGACTTATCTGCAAAGTGACTGGAGAATAAAACCCAGTTCAAGATGCTGAATTTCAGGCTAAAATAACTGGCCATGTCTAGGTAACAATGGGTTCTAAGCTAGCTGTAAATCCTTGAGAAGTCATGGAGTTGCACCCTGAGTTACTGTTTGCCAGGCAGTTTCAAGAAGACACAGACTGTTAGGACTCAGCAGGAAAATAAAAGTAGTAATAATCCTAATAATGGTGCACTGAGGGAAAAGAGTTGCTGGTTACTCCCCCAGCACGAAACCCAAGGCTCAGAAAAGCAGAGGCCCTGAATTAAAGCACCATTCATCAACAGTGCAGCTCTCTGCCATGGCACCTTGGAAAGGAGCTGGGCAAATTCAGGTGGGACAGGGCTCTGAGAGCTCCTGGAGGCCTGTTTCCCTCTCCTTATACCCTTCTGGAAGCCCCTGGGCTGCCTACAGGGGGAGAGGGTTTGATGAACCTCAGATGGACCCAGCACAGCAGTTCTGAGGTGCAGGACAGTCAGAGCAGTCCCAGGAGCTGAGCTCCAACTGTTCACAACAACCCTGGAAAGAACAGCCCAAGAAACCCCAGCCAGGCACACCCAGAGCAGTCCCAGGAGCTGAGCTCCAACTGTTCACAACAACCCTGGAAAGAACAGCCCAAGAAACCCCAGCCAGGCACACCCAGAGCTTCCATCCGTCCTGCCCTGGGGATGCTGGAAGCAGCTACACCACCACAGGTCCTTAAAGGACTGTGACACAACCCCAAGTGCTCTCTGACCATGGGACTGTTATTTTTATTCACACAGAAGAAGAGAAACTGTTTCCCTGCAAACCCCACTCCCCACATGCCCTGGAGTGACAGCCCAGGCTCCTGCACCAGGATCACCCGGGACAGAGCCCAGGACAAAGCAACCAGGCACAAACTACAAATTGAGTTACAAAGAAACACAAACTGAAAGTCCTTAGAAACAAAACACAAACACCTTTCGGTGAGATTGAGTTGCTTGGCCATGGGTTTTTTAACTCTGTAATTATTACTCACCACCCTTTCCAATGGCAGAGCCCTGCTCCCAAGTCCAGGCCTCGGCTGAGGGGGACCCTCCTTCCCCCAGCAGGTGGGTGCCTCACAGGGAGCCCGGGATCCTACAGAAGCTCCCAACACTGGGCTCCACAGAAACCACCCCAATAATGCTGAATGCTAGGGAGAATTGGCCTTAGACTCCGTGGAGCATCACGACCCTCCTGCTCCAGACTTCAAAACTCTGAGCATGCCCTGCTGGGCACTGCCAGAAATCCCTGCAGGGCCTGACCTCTGCATTAACACCTCATCCTAATTAGGAGTAACCTCATTAGGACACCGTGCCAGTGGACAGCCTCTGACTCCTTGAGATGCTGCACCCCGGAGTACTCAAACACTGCTGCTAGCAGGTGCACCCACAGAGCCTTGTGCAGGATTAGACCACAAAACATTACCTCGGTTTTACCTTGGAAATTCTTCAAAGACTTGGCAGATACAATTTCCACTGGAAGCTACAGTCTGCCAACTCTGTTTCTCCTCCCAGACACGCTGCTGGATTTGCTCAAAACAGGGAAGGAAACTTGACTTTTGCACTCTACTCAAACTGAACTAACATTAATCTTTGATTATTAATCTTTGATTGATTAATCTACAAACACTGTGTAACATTAATCTTTTGTTTCCTCATGTAATCAGGCCCATGGAGGGAAGCAGTGAACACCTGTAGACATTCACTGCACAGGTGAGGGTACATGAACTGCTGGTAAGACCAGCCTGGAGCATTGGTGAGATAAAGATCCCCACCAGCACTGAACAGAGCAACTACACTGAAATTACTAACCTGGTGGTTCCTATGTGGAACAAGATTCCCAAACTTCATTTTCCTAATCTGAAACTGATGTGCCTTTGGCTGGAGAAAAATAATGATGCTGAGTGCTGTCCTAGCTAATGTCAGGGGGCTCTGATGACACTCATGGCACCTGCCACACCTTATTTTGTTGTTTTGTAAAGTCAATAGTTGTGTTCAGACCCAGGGGCTATGCAGGAACTCAGACTGTTTATACCAGCAGGGCTGTAGATCGGGTATTTCAGCACAGTTCTAGAGTCCCTGTTACTGTCAGCTTGGTTTAGGTGCTACCCCCCACCCAGCTGCCTTGTGGTTAGAAGATAACACATCCTTGTCATTCAGCACTTCTGCAGAAATGGGCAGGCAAAGGTTTGCAGTTCCAAAGTTTTAGCATGCTCACAGAAAAGGAGTCAGAGGTTGTAGCACAGAGAAAATTTATGTGTATAGGCACAAACACGCTCCCTTCCACAAGAAAATAAAAAAGCCCTGAGGACTCAGTCACATGGTCAGGGAACTCAAGTGTACAGAAATTATTAATTCATTGATTAATTGTGCACACAGAGCAGGCAAACAGCCAAGGGGATTTCCTGGGGCTCTCAGGTGCTGTATTAATCTGGTGATGGCAGGTGACAGAAGATGCTCTACACCTCTCAAGCTCTAGCTAAGGGTTTTGAAGTCATTGCTCCAGACTTGACCAACACAAACACGAACAGCAGATTGAGGGACCAAAACAACAGGCTGATAATTAGTGCACTCAAACCCCACTCTGACCTGGCAAATTAGAAATATCCACTCAGTAAGCAATGGGATCCTGACACTTGTCAGGGGAAGCAAATATTTTGGTTTTCCTCTTCTTTTTTCTCCCCTTCAAAAACTGAGTAAGGCAATTCCTCATAATATATATAAGTACATAGTTCTGGTTGCACACAGAAAATCAACACAGCCACTCTTGAGGAGTTCAACTCTCTACCACTGCTGAAAACTGTACTATTAAATGAAAACTTTTATCTGCATTTATCTTAACTGCAGAACCTTGTGTGCCTTTAAGAAGCTCTTTTTTATAGTGATTTACATTTGATTACATTAAGCTTCACTTTATTACTGATAAATCAAGTTTATTGCAGCAGAGAGCAGTGCAATGAACTAAACCCCTCTTCAGAGTAGTTTATAAACACTCTTAAAGGGAATACCATGGCTTGAAGCTCTAACTATGATCAGTAACAACCTCATTAATAGCAACTCCCACGAAATGCCAAAGGAGACAAATCATTATGCTTAAGCAGGGCTCACTGCTTTAACAGTTCTATACTGTGTTCTTAGCTTTGCCCTGGAAAATGAGGGATAAACACCTGCTGTACCTGCAGTTCAAGAAGCTTGGGTAGTTCTGCCATGTAAATTCAATCTTCATGCCTGTACAAATGTGACAGGTGCAATAAATCCAGTCCATGCACTGCTCTGGCAATAGCAAGCCTCCTTCAGTAGTCACGATGGAGATGGATACAAGTCTGACATGCAACTGCTCTCCTCTGGTGAGAATTCTGAGTCTTTATCAAATGCTAATCTGATTATCAAATAAAAATACTTTTAAAAATTTCATTATTGTAAAATGCTCCCCCTGAAGCCCAAACTACTGTCATTCCCGTTGTTTGCACTACCCTTTTAAACAGTGGTACCCAAAGTTTCCTGAGTAACTGAAGGTTTGAGGAAAAGGAGGGCTCTAGGCTTTCTTCACTAACATCATGGCTATTTCAGCTACACATAAAAAACATAACATGGGTTTTTTCCCCCCTTTCTTACATGCTGCATAGCATCAAATATTGTATGCAAAATGATACTTGACCTGAGCAGGAGAAAGCACTTCCTGCTGCCCACCTCCTCCAGGCACAGCTTCAGCAGAGCTGCTGTGACTGTCACATGAACTGAGGGCAACACAAGCACTGCACAAAGCCTTCAACTGCTTGACACTAGCAATGCCACAACTATTAATTGTCCTAGTGCCACACAGAAGTCCCTCACCTTGTTATGCAGGCAACTGTTACAGCTGGGCACTGCCCCTCTGCACAGAATGAACTAAAACCTGTAAGATCATCAGGAGCTTTTAGCACTGTAGGACCCAACTCCATTTCCTGCAGAAGTGAGCAAAACCAAGGCCAGAGCTGCAGAGAGAATTCTCAGGTGAGGAAAGTGGCTCTAGCCCTGCTCTGCCAGTGGGCTCCTCAGGTGATGCTAAACCAACCATTCCAGCACCACCATGCTCTTCCCAACACTTACTCATGTCCACTGATGTTCCAAGAGAGTAAGAAATGTGTCTACCTCATGCTTGTCTGCAGCAACATGTAGCACTTGCCACAGCAGTTTAGTCAGCAAGAACTGCACATCAAAAATGAAGGACATCTATGATGTCTAGTGCATCCTAAATTGGGCACCAAAAATGGGCAAGTGAATTATGGCTTGGATTCTGCCTCTGAGCCCTCATCTACAGAATGAGTCATTCTCTTTGACTCTTTAGTCACCCTTCAGGTGAATACTGACATTGACTAAAAATCCAATACAGCAAAAACCAGGGAATGTCTCACAGGGCAATGAAATACATACATGTACCACTGGATTTGGATGATATGCACTAAATCACACTTGGACTGCACAACTGCACATAAAGCCCCTCTTATTCAGTGAACACCAACTGTGTGCATCAAATGAAACAGGACTCCCATGGGAAAAAAACAGCACTTGGACATGCAGTAATACACAAGGGAAAAAGGAAGAAGATAGTTTTATATTCCACTACCTACACTACATAGCTTCTTCCTAATTTTTGAATATCTACCTTTGCAATCTTGGTGTTTCAATAATTAAAATTGGTGGTTTAGTATTACCTGGAAAAATGACTGCATAATACTTTTTTCCCCCTTTTTTCTTTCTCCTTTTCCTTCTTCCACGTACAGTAAGATTAAACTGCTTTAGCATTTGCTGATTTCTTGTTTTTCACAAGAGGGAGAATTTCCAAGCCAGGTAACAAATGTTGGAAAAGATGGAATATGGGCTGCACACAAAGAAATCACTAAGTGGTTACACTGTGTCAGAAAGCTGTAAAAATAGTATTAAGGAAAAAGACTGATTTTAACTGTACTGACCTTTTTTTTGTATTATATCAATATGTACTGTCAGCACAGAAACTGGACATTATATGGTTTATTACAATGCATTTCCCTGCTTTTCCTAGCTGTACTCTCCAATTGAATGCACTGGAAGTTGCTCTCCACTTGAAGAACTCTGCATGCTGCAAGTGTCCATACACATCAACCAACAAAGGTTTTCATTCAAGTCTTTTATTATAGCTTGAATTTTTTCACTGCATTTAAAAATCTAAAAAAAATAAATATTTGTTTCACAGCTGCAAGTCACATATGCATTAACACCACAAAATCTGGCATTAACCAGAGAAGGAAAAGTCAAATCCAAAAGTGTCCAGCTAAGCACAATCGTTTCAGGGCAATTATACTAAAAATAAAATCTTAAGAAAAAGGGAGAGGGGTGTTAAAGGTTATTTCAAATGCATTTATCTGGAAAAAAGTGAAAATTCTATTAGAAACCATAAACTATGCTTTCAGCATTTAAAAATAAACGTTTAACCTCTTGACAGCAACAATTGGCTGGTGCATCTTTTTCTTCTAAGCTGTATTCTCGACACATGACTGCAGAGGTTTCAAATGATAAATTAACCTCTCTCATAATTGTGTCCATTTAATTACAGAATCAGTCCTTAAAAATAAAACAGTGTTTAAGTCAGCTTGTCCATCCACATATTAAAAATGCCATTGGATGCAGTTTTGTATCAGCACTAAGTGACTGCTTCATGGATTGTACATTGTGAAGATGAATGTCTCTTAAACAATCACTTCCATTATTAAGGTTCTTAAAACAAACCAGAAAAATAGATATCTTCAGAAATCAGAGTAGTCACTTTTTTTGTTAAAAGCCATAAAATAAGCTCATATTCAATTACAAGCAATAGAAACCATACTGCTATCAGAACAGAACTATTTTATCACAAAAAATTATTATTTACAAAATGAAAAGTTACCAAGTGAATTTATCAGGGAAAAAGTTAAATGTTCTTACTAAGTGATTTGAAAAACTGAAGCAAGTCTCTCATGCACTCACACGCCAAATTGTTTGCATTAGGTGAAATGTTAATTCTTGTTAGTGAAACTTGACTCCCATTCACAATACTCTCATTTTTATTGTAAGATGGCAAAATCCACATGGCTCTGTACAAGAAGGTATGTATTAAGACAGTTCTTCAGTTTTGGAAATGTTTTTTTGGCTCCCATGAATATCCATACCACTGAACATTTTTTGCAAATAATCAGTTATATTATCAACTGCATCACTTAATCCACTGAATTTACCACCACAAGAAAGACACAAAAACTTAATGATCCCACGTTTCATTTCTCAAGTTATACTAAACTGAAACCCTCATAGTGGTCTATAGCCTGGATCAACTTAGATTTCAGGGTTTCTTTATCTGTGTATTTTGGAAGATCAAGAAGATTAAAGCAAGTGTGAGCTACTGGCAGATAATCCTCTCCTCCTCCTGTTGGCTGGATGACCAATTTCAGACACTTCATCCCAAGAATTGGAATCCGATCACTGCCTGTCAGAAACACTGCCAAGGAAAAACAAAGGCTTGTAACCAGCTGAAGACTAGCACTGTCTGTGTTACACAGGCATTTCTAATCATTGCTGGCCTTTTTCATCATTCCAGCTTTTCACACAGAAGTTCTGAGATGTCTGGAAAACAGGGAATAGTGACCTAACCCTGTCTCTCTCACATCTCCACATGTGAGCTCATAACTGTAACACAAGTGATCCATAAAAGAAAGTATTTCATTTTAGCATATGAAACCAAACAGCCCTTAAAAAAATACAAAGTTTTTCATGCAACAGAACCTTCTAACTTAAAATCCATTCCCTGTATCTTTACTGAACATTTCCAAGAATCTTGTAAACACAGAATTAGTTTATTCAATAAGTAATCTATCTGAATTGGAAACTACTCTGTGATCTATTCTAAGCAAATCCCCACTCACAGCAAGCTTGGATTACTTTGTCATCTGTACATTTCCACTTATATCATTACCTTGACAGATTTACAATCAGTGACAACTCCAAGTGAAAAACCTGGAGAATGTGAACTATATGCCAAAACATCCTAGTTACCAAATAAATGTCACCAGCAGAATAGGTTGTTGATGTCTTGAGGGGTTGGCTTTTCTTTTTTTTTAATGCTGCTCTGAGCTACTGTGATCTGTAACTACCCATCCCCCAGAATGACTCAGGACACTGCCAAGGAAATCAGAGACAAGATCACAAGTTCTTCTACTATGATTTTTTTTTTCCCAAATAGTTAATCACATCATTACAGACAAATACTTACATCTGCCCTCTTATAGCAAGAGCCTGAAATCCCAGTGATCCTGTTCAGTTAGAAACTTCTGCGAAGTAATTTCAAATACTTACACAAAAACTGTTTTTTCTTCTCCAAAGACAACTCGTGAA
>VZTT01041092.1:56259-69115 GCA_013400855.1 Buphagus erythrorhynchus | reverse complement strand
TCCAATAGCATTTTCTTTCCATCACACTTCCACATTGCCATTTTTACTGTAAAGCCCTTCTAGACTCTTCTACATACTAGAATTTAAATATATCAATTCTTGTTATTTTAAAACTTAAGCTTTAAGACTATGATAAAACTGTGACATAACAAACTATGTCACCACAAGTAATTTTTAGCAAAAAGCTCCCTTTGTTTCCTTACCACTGCAGTACTTTAAAATGGCTACAGAGCAGAAGCCACCAAAGCTGCTGCTGCCAGGATCTATGAGGAGGACTGGGCAAGGAGCAAAGAGCTCAAACATTCAATCAGTTCTTCCCTTAACATATGAAAAGAAGTGCATTCATCCACCAAGAAAAAAGCCAAAAAGTCTCAGGAGCTTCCTGACAGTTAACACACACTACCTGGATCCAAGGCCTCCAGCTGCTACCATGACTTAGTGCCTTTTGCTTCCACACTGCTCCAACAAACTTTAAAATATAGTCACATGCACCTTCAACATCAAAATCCTTTAAAATGCATTTAAAAAAATAAAGTCCTAAAAACACTTTCACAAGCTTTGGAACCAAATGACACTTGTTACCTGTGGATAAAAGTAGTGTGCAAAACTTTGGTCCCCACCAGAGAAAATTCTCTTTACACAGTAGCACTCCTCATCTGCAATGAGAATAAAAAACAGGCCACTGTGAAAATGTGAAACTGAAAATGATGAAGATGCTGCAATCAACACTTGGTTACAGAAAGGTTCCCTTGTGGTAGAATCTCACTGATGCAATAGTCAAGACCATCTTTCCCTGAGGTAAATACTAGGTCTAGTGCTACCCCACCAGCACAGGCATGTCAATCCTACAGCAGGAACACAAAGCACAGTGGAATCAAGCTGGAAAAAATTATTACAGCCCATATTTAGTTAAAATCTCAAGAATTTTAAGTAATCCACTATAAAGAAACAGACAACCAAGAATTAAATCCACCAGCTGGTGCTTACCTGTGCTCATTGGGATCTGAGTGCTGTAGGGAATCCAGCTTCCTTTCACTGTGAAGGGACTTTTCCTGTTACTGGTGGTCCCTGTCCCTAACTGCCCGTTGCCTCCAAGTCCAAAAGAGTAAATTCTTCCAGAAGAAGGGACAAATGCAGTGGTGTGCTGCCTAGGGCAAAGAGAATTCAGTAACACAAACCTAAGCACTGGAACATGCTTTGTGCAGGCCTGGCCAGGAATTGTGCTCAACAGCGTGTTAAAGGTCCTGTCATACCCAACACTCCAGTGCTCCCCTGGCAATGCCCTGCCACTGGCAATATTCCATTTTTTCTCCACCAGGCAATGCTCTTTTTTTATGGAAAGGTTCCCAGAATGGAGCTGCCAGTGCTTAGCCCCTGTCTGACCTTTAGAGCATACCAGAAATGAATGCCTAGACTGCCTGCATCCCCCTTCCTTCCCATCCTGCTCAACTCTAGATGCCCCCTCTCCTATCACAGGCCTGTGAGTTGGGAATCTGGGCAACCTATTCTGTGCTTTCCCAAACACATTTCTTCTTCAACAGGAAATGAAGTGACAGCAACAAATACTTTCACACCTCACACTATTGTTCACACTGCCAGTTTAGAAAATCACAGCCTCTCAAATATCCAACTTCCTTCAGCTCTTCTAGGACTGCTTTTAGAATTCCCAAAACATCACTAAATATCTTTTGTTATGGATCATTTTGTCTCCCTTGACAACAAAGGGTAAGAAAACCCCCACTTCAATAGATATAAAGTTTTATACAAAACAAGTTATCTGTAAGATTCACAGAGTTAGCACAGAATAGACCTTACCTGCCACAGGTGATTTGTGTGACAACGCTTCCCATAAGCTCAAAAACTTTCCTTGGATTTATCTCATGGCTGGTAGAGTTATGACCCAACTGACCATAGCCTCCAGCTCCAAATGTAAAAACCCCACCTTCCTAAACAAATAAATTTTTTACATTTAGATGACTGTGTATCTCAGAACAAGAAACTTCACAGAAATAGGGGTTTAATAAATCTTTTCTGATGATCTTGGCATTGCAGGGAAAGGACAGAAAATATACAGGGCACAACAGGCTCCTGAGACACATAAGTTAATTGGAGTTATGAAAACGTGGCACAGCTATGAAATATTACCTTACTTGTGTTAAATCCACTTATCTAATTTCCTTATCATTAACTTATGTCATTTATAGATCCTAACCCTCATTTTTCCTCTTTTCCAGTTTTCTTGATGAACTTCACCCATATACAAACTCCCACTATTAAGAAGTATACTTTGGCTTTGAAACTCTGAACACAAATTTTGAAGTGATCAGCAAGCAGGAAGCTGCTCTGCTCAGCAGATGACACACAGCCTGACTGAAACAGCCTCATTTTTTGAAAGCATAAGAAACCAGAAATTTCAATATTGTTGTAAGGCAAGTACTTTCTTAAGTGTTTTTTAGATTAATCAAGAAACTAACCAACACCTTCAATGTTTAAACCAGAAATATTTTCAGAAGTTATATACCTTACCTCACAACAACTCTGAAACTTGCCATGTTCTGATGCTTTGAAAATGTGGATCTGTTTCTTTTAACTCTACTCTGCATCAGCCAGGCCCTCAGCTGGAAACCACCACCAAAACTGCAGCATCCACTGAGAAAATCCAACAGCCTCAGTCACTGAGTCGAGATAGCAAACAGTGCCAGGCTTTTTTTTCCTATCTTTCCTCAACTTAATCCCATATATTCAGAAGAAATTTTATTCAGAATTTAGTTTAGTATTTCCTGTTCAGGTAGCATCTTCTCCTGGAAACTTTAAAGAAATTGGAGCATGAACATATCTTTAAGTTGTGTACCTTTGTAAGGGCAGCAGTATGATCTTCTCCACAACATATATGAACAACCTTCTGACTTCTCAGGGACTTCAGCAGCGTAGGAACATACCTGTCTGAAAGGTTCAATAAAGAAAGGTCACTTATTTTGACAATAAAAATCAAAACCCAAACAATTTTGCTCATTTATTCTAATTTGGTTCTAGTCAAGCAAGCACTTTAATTTTGTTAGCATAATGCAATCACTGTGACTGAGTTTATGGATCTTGGAGATGGAAGTGTTACTACAGGAAAAATCAGGGACCACTACACTGAAAAAGTTTGGAGCCCATGCTCTCATTTTCACTAGCACAGGATTGTATGTCAATACACAGACCACTAAACACAGAACATTACATTAGAGCTGGCACTGGCCACCAGAAAAGAAAATAAATGATCATTGTTTTGAATTGTTGATATGTCCCATGTTTTTAAAGTGTTCCTTTGAGTTGGTATTGGTGCCTTTTCCTTGGTCCTAACAATTAAGAGCCAGACACAGTTAAGGGGTTTTTACCTTGGTATTAAGAGCACTGAGGATACATAAAAGGGCTACAAAAGAAAAGGCAAAGAATCATCTTGGCATCACTATCAATTTGGCTTCTTTGGAAAATATATTTATATACATAGTTTAATGTTACTAACTGCATAACAGAATGGAGCACTGGACAAACAGGAAGCAAACCTAACTTCCCTCTATTGCTAGGACAAGCCAACTTTGCACAAATTTTTTAAATTTGCACAATTTTTTAAAATGTTAGTGCTAATGTCTTAAAACCTGTCAGGCATGCTAGCACATCTGCAATAAACCCTATGAAGACATTTAAAAGGAATTTTATTGAGAAGTGATGCTACATAAAAGCCTGGGGTTACACACATTCCAAAGAATATGTAGAAGCAACTGAAGTCTCCAATGAGTTCTGAAAAATAATTGTAGTTTTCTTATTACATGAATGTGACAATTTTTAAGGCATTCAGATGGGCATTTTATTTACAACTCATTTTTTCTATCTTAAATGGTGTTGACAACAATGAACCAGTAAGAAAATCTGAATTCATTAAACTATCTATAGATTATCCCTTACTAAACTGTGTATTACAGGACCCTGACAGCAAACACTGCCATCCTGGAGCCCTGTGAGCAGGTACTGTGCATGTAATGCAATACAACCAACAAAGAAACTATTTTTTGTCTAATCTAACCACTTGCTAAAAATCATTGAGTGTCATCCACCTAGCAGAGGAAATTTTGGAAATTGTTAGCCAAAAATGGTGAATGATTATCAAAAACAGCCTGAGAAAGGAATGTAAAAGTAAGTGGCAGTAAAAAATGAAGATGGCTTAAATGTGACTACTAAGGACAACCAATTAGTTTTGAGAGATTATTGCTTTTGCCAAGCAATTTCATCCCCATAAAATTCAGTTCAAACTGTAACTACTGCACAGTATTTTAATTCAATCCCATTAAATCACAGGAAGATGTAGAACAGGCAAAGAATACAAGTAAAGCAGGCAAGAATTTCAACATAGCACTGTCAGCATTCTCACTACAGAAAAGCTGAGGAAAACAACTCTGTGTCTTCTTCATTCAATTCTTCTTCTTCTTTGGATTCACAACCCAAAGCCTTCAGCATGAGACTCTCCTGAAGCAATGCTTACTTACCATTATCATCATTTAGACCCAGCTGCCCAAATTTGTTGCGTCCCCATCCAAAGATGGCTCCAGAAAGAGTGAGTACAAAACTATGAGCTCCTCCTGCTGCAATCTGTGCAAAAGGGATTCCCAGCAGAGATTTAATCATTTGTGGTGAGGTTTGTTNTTGTGGTGAGGTTTGTTTTTTATACTCATAACCTAAGCGCAGCTGGCCATATTTGTTTTGTCCCCAGGAAAACACTTCACTTCCTGTTTGAAGGAAAAATAAATAAGAAATACAATCAATATAGTTTAATAATACAATGTTTATCCACTGTAAGCAAAGCTAAAAGTTACACTGTCACTCTTCAAATATTTTTGAGTTTGAAAATGCATACAAATTACTGACTTCTGAAGCTAAGCATCCTTCTGCAATTTGCAGGCATTCAACTCAAGCATTTAATCAGACTAGAAGCATTTAAATTGCATTCAACCCCCTCGAAACTGCTCTTAACATTCCTCTTTCAACAGGGCTAGATCAACTGAGTCTGGTTATTACAAAGTAAGACATTGCTCCATGGGAAGCTCCTCTACTGCACAGATGTTTATGCAGAGAGCTGCTAAAGTTGCGCCCTGGACATGGAAAATTTTCTCATTTCCAGTCAAAAGCCTCATTTAAGGTTTTCTAAGGTAAGATACTTAAATTTTCACACACAATTTAAGAGACGTATATTCTGAAATACTGTCTTCATTATATGATCAATGAAGCACAAGGTTTATAATGTCATTTGATACCTTACAAAGAAAAAAACATTTTGAAGAATGACAATCAAAGACCTATTTAAGTTAAGACTGCTTCTAAAATAAAATATTCTCTTGAGCAACCAATGTTTTGCCAAGGTATTTACTATCCTAAAGATTAACAACCAAACACAAAATAATTTACTTTTGCTGACGTGATACGTTTTCAAGAGCAATGTTACCTTCAAAATGCTTGCTATGTCTCTCCCATGTCCACCTTTCCAATAACAGTTTTATCAAGATGGGGAAACAATGAAACCCAATCCCTGAAGTACTGGTCTTTCAGATTTTATTTATTTATATTAGCAAATAAACCCAGAAAACCCTACAGCCACATCAAGAACAGAAATGGAGCTGCAAATCCATGAACTGGGGAAAAAAAATAGTGATGCTGTACTTGAAGCCTGTAACTATTTAAAACACTGAGTGAATTTTAAATCACAAATTCCTGTGACATTCCTGCACCTTTGACCAACAGAACACTTAACAACACACATCTGCTACTTCCCCCTTTCTACTGCAGATCTTAACTCAGGCAAAGGGTTACTCCTAAAGCTTTGCCTGCCTGCCCTGAAAACAAAGGAATTTCTTTAGGTTATAATGATAATTACACCTGGGAATATATAATGGCACAGGAAATGCTCAATATGAGGCCATGAGGAGTCACATACAGAATCCAGGCACATATAATCAGTGTAAGCTACTGTATTTAAAGAAAAAAAAATCATTCAGCACACAATGAAGACCTGCCTCCCCAGAGTTATTTGGTTCTTATTTTAAACACACATTGTTAAGAAACACTGACAAGCTACAATCTTTGTGGAATTTTGTTTTGAGTTGGTAAGTCTCCATTAACCCTTTTCAGCAGCCACTTCTTCCGAGTGGAAGTTTTGGCAACAACTCTCCTGTTTTGTGATAAGACAAGAAACAAGCAAATTTAAATTCATTTTTGTTTCTGGAGAGCTGCACTAACCAGATATGCAGTACAAGTGAGGTCAACTAAGTATGAACTCACAGCCCCAGCAGAAATTTGACAGGTATTTAAACTTTCAAAAGGTGGCTTGTATGTGACATGACATTTTAACTACAGAAGCACCAAAAACCAGAGGCTTTGCCACAATAAAGCACACATGGAAGTCACTCCTGCAAGCCTCAGTACCTTGAGCTTACAGGTTAAAACAGACCAGGGACAGAGCAGTGTGCCAGCAGGATGAGAAAGATTTGGGACCAAGAAAAAGAAACAAATAAACAGGAAGTTACATGAAAGCCAGACAACAAAATTAAAAGAAACAACACACACCCCCCTGCTGAAGAAATAAAAACTCAGCATCTGTTTGTACATTTGTTGTTCAAATTCAAGCTTCCACTGTAAAATTACACAGCCCCTACCAACCTGAAATCCCATTTGTGCTAAGTGGTACCATGTTTAATAAACACATTTCCTTAAGAAAAAAAAAATAAATGTTGAAAACTTTTGAATTCCCTGGTAAGGAATTACACAAAACTTCAGGAAAATTTGACTTACCTTTTGAGAGTGCTAGCGAGTGATAATAACCACATGCAACTTGAACAATCTGGATCTCTGATAAGCTTTTAATATTTCTATTGGGGTAAGAAAACAGAGAAAGAATTAAGCTACCAGATCATGGCCTGAAATAAAGGGTCATATACAAAATGTGAATCCTTTTCACTGAAGTATATTGAAAGTCCCAACTTAAATCAGACACTATTTAGTAAAACCTGAAGTCAAAACTGCTTCTTTTCTAAACCTTTTAAGGTCAGGTTCTGCCTTCTTTTCAAATAGACAAAGTCTGTAAAAGTCCATAATGAAGAATTAGGGAGGTACATGGGCTGGGAAGGTGATCTCACAGCTGAATGGAGGAATGAACACAAGAAACTCCTTCTTACTTTCTAGTTTCCAAACTTTACAGAGCTAATACATATTGCACAATATTATAAAGAAGTTGCAAATACACCCACATGTGCACTAAAACTAATAATGCTTTCATCTTTGGATGAGTAAAAAGTTTCTAAAGGGCCTGTGGGTTTTAAATTTTATGCAGATAGAACATTTTTAATATTATAGTCATGAATTACTAACGCTACTAAGGAATTGTTACTTTTGTGTGTGGACTTCAGGCAGCTGGAATGCTTATGGCACTCTGAAAACAAGCCTGTGACCCTGGCCAACATGAATTTTTTTTGACTAGAAGGTGTATGATTCAATGACAGCTGAAAAGCCTTGGGGTGAAAACTGAAGTACGAAGATCAGACAGCAAATGTACCTTCTTCAAATTGAAAGTTTAACACTCTGCTTCTCTTTAACTTCTCTTAAATGGCATTCATACTCTTAAAATACCCATCCTCCTTTTCCAATGTAAGTCTCATTGTTAGTAGAGGACTAATAAAAAAAAAAACCAACTAACAAAAACACCCCAAAAAGCAACAAACCAAACCAAGCACACCTGTGACACATTTCTCACATGGCTTTTTGAGAAAGGAAACTGTCTACACACAGCATTCAAGTATCACAGCTGATATTTACAGCTAGTATTTTCTATATTTATATGGCTTTACCTGTAGCAACAGAATAGCTTAACCAATGTGATTTAAGCACATTATTTAAAAAAAAAGGCAATTTATTATGTACTATTTTTAACCTGGGCACTCTGATGCATTCCTCTGTTCCTGGCAAGCCAAGCTGTCCATCAGTAGCCAGACCCCAAGCATATACCTGACCTTTGTCATTTAATGCAAGAGTGTGGGCTTCTCCACATGACACAGCTACAATATTTTGGGCATCCAGTGCACCAACATGCTCTAAAAAAAGGAAATAAATAAAATTAATTGCTTAAAAAAAAAAAGGTACTAACAAGCTAGGCTTGTTCTAAACAGTTTACACAGTACTAAGACAAGAACTGGTGTGACATTCAACTAAGCCGCTAAGTTCTGCTGAAACACCCTTTATTTAGAATTATAAACACGTGATTTTAGGAGAAATAAGTTAAATTTGACACCCTAAAGTAACCAAATAATGACAGTTTCTGGATCAAGATACAGCACTGCACAAAACCTGCACTTCGGGTGTAATGGTTCCTTCTAATCTTGCCATCTGAAAATGAGTGCAGAAACTCAATTAACAGTA
This sequence comes from Buphagus erythrorhynchus, assembly GCA_013400855.1. Lineage (NCBI taxonomy): Eukaryota > Metazoa > Chordata > Aves > Passeriformes > Sturnidae > Buphagus > Buphagus erythrorhynchus. The sequence continues at coordinate 60,673 of VZTT01041092.1, read as the reverse complement.
AGGTCAAATAGATTATTGTCAAATGACTACACGTGTAGACATTATGTAAGAGGAAAACATTCCACCACAGCAAATTAAATTCACCTATTCACTATTAAGAAAGAGCCCGCAAAACAAGGCAGGGCAAATTACAGACTAAAGCTACTGATTTTGCAATGAGCTACACAATGTCTTCTTTATAATGCAAAATACTGTAGAAACAGATCCTAAAGAGTAATTTTTCTAGACATGCAGTGCATGCCTCTGAAAAGCACACACTGTCTGTGATTTTTTTCCAGTAGCCTGCACCAATGCATTAGGAAACACTCAAAGCTTGGTTTAGGGCTTATGATTTCTGACCAGAAGTCTAAAATTTCCATTTCAGCAATAAGTAAAGAAATATCATCAGGGCCTGTCATTAATGCTGGGATTTTTATCAGTTCTCTTAAATAATGCTTGGACATTTTACTCCTAGTTTTCAAACACAAATTGTATTCCAGCCTAAGAATGGCACAGCACAGAAAAAGCCTGTGTATCATCAATGTTGCAGGCACTCTGAACACAGCCTAAGTCAACTTCAGAACAGTAGCTCACATTATCTGCAGCATGACAGGCACTCAGCTTCCAAAATAAACTACCACAGGCAGCAGATATAAGTTCTTTTTATTACATCCAGCTGCTCTGCCTAAAGAGGTTACCACCCCAATTCACCCATCAGAGCCTCCCACAGCCCTGCCAGTGGGAGAGGTCAGGGAAGCACTCTGCAGCTCGGGCACCAGCACACAGATTAGCTCAGGCAATCTCCCCCAGGTCTGAACCAGCCAGCCTGACTGCCTAAAACGGATTAAGGAACAGCCATGCAGTCCCTATGGCAAGCAGAGCTCTAGGAGGAAAGGGGAAAGGCAGTGGGGACAAGGAGGTAGCAAAGACACTCAGTCAGCAACAAAATTATCTTCAGTTAGCAGAAACACGTTCAAAAGAGGGCATCCACCCATCTGTAAAGATACCAAGCCTCTTTGGACTGTGCAACTCAAGTTATCCCAATGCTCTGACTTCATACAACACTCAGCAGTATTATCAGTAACCTCTGGGTGAAAGGAACATTAGGGAGGACATCCTCAAGTGTCTGAGCATGTTAAAAAAAAATTACAGCAGGTCCGTTACATATGAAAGGCCATGCAAATTAAAAGTCAGATATTTTCATTGTAACCTTTAGATTTAAAAGACAATTCACCATAATTTTCAAAGTGGGCAACAAGTAGTCAGAGTAAGTTTGACACGCTGAGTTTCTCTTCATGTTCGTGAAGCAGATGTTTGCACAGGATTAAAGCTTATCAGTTTTAATATCCACATACTGTTTCCCAACAGAAGCCCATATTAGTTTAAAAAAATTATATCTCAAAAAAAAATCTTTAATTGGCATCAAAACTGAAACTCTGTATAAAGGAGAACTACAAAAATATCTCATGACACCTCATTTCCATTTGAAAAATTTGTGGGAAATATTGAGCCAAGCAAGTTGTAGAAGTGCTCTAGGAGTGATGAGAATGAAGTGCCAGAATGAAGCCCTAACAGCTTGTTACGCTGTGCTGTAAGCAGAGTGAGCAGCACTGTTCCCTGGCTCTCAGCACCAGCTATGACTCACATGCAAGCTCTGAAGGGAGCCCATGTGCACACTCCTCTGCAGTCCCTGCAAGATGTTTACCCATTTCTGCTCCAGAACTGCACTGGGAGGGAGCAGAAACACACACACAACACAGGTGGGAAGAAAAAAAGCCCAAAGAAGTGTTACACAGCATCCTTTAGGCTTTTCTAAATCCTCTCCCCGTAGCGCTGCATGTGCTGATAAGTCTTTTATCAAGTTTTATTTTTAGTTCTTAAAAAAAGACAACATTGCTTTAATCAGACCTGCTGTACATCACAAATTAGATAACGAAAAACACACTGCGTGTTTCTCTGCTGTGATATGCCAAATACTCATTTCCACCATACTCCAACAGCTAAACCCATACATGAAGTACAATACCCACCCATGTATAGCAGCAGGTCAGCTCCCCCTGAGGTTAAAAACAGTCACTGAGTCTCCCATGGCCTTGCTTGAAATAAAAAACAGTGGCAGTGTCCAGCTGCACATCATGCAAAAATATGAGGGGACTGCCATGTTTCACAGCTGTTTGTTTCCAACTATCACAAGAACTCAGCCCAGCAAAGCAATGCTTTTCCAGTTAAAAGCATGTCCATTCTTGGAAGAACTGTTGGGCATGAATTTGCCACATGCACAGACACAGGCAATCGTGGCTTTGATGAAGCACAATGAAATGAAAGCCAAACACATCACCACACAGAATCTCCACAATTCCTCACTTCTATACTTACCAGGTCTTTTTCTGGCTTTTTCATGGCCTAGTTGTCCTAGATCGTTGCATCCACATGTATAAACAGTCCCATCATCCAGGACAAAAACAGTATGTCTCAGTCCACATCCTACATCTCTGACCCTTTTATTTAGGAAAAAGTCACTTTTTCTGGGTTCTAAAACAATCTCTTCATCAATTCCACCCAATCCAAGCTGTCCAAAAGATGCATTGCCCCAGCACAACATGTTTACTCTTCCTTTTATCAGAGATCTTCCAACTTCACTTTTCTAGAATATTCCTTCTGCGTAGCTGTTAAGAGAAAAGGAAAACGTGCATTTTTCAGTATTGCCCCAACATTCACATTATTTTCTATACAGCATGTCATCCATGAGCTCACTTTCTCTATACCTATATATTAAAAGCCTGAACAATTTTTAAGAGTGTGCTTTGCTTTCTTGGACAGGATTTGCATTAACTCTGCAGTAAAATGCTTTCTTTCCCATTTCGGATACAACTTTTAAGGTGTGCAGGTCACTGGTTTAACATAACTTTGTTTCAAACACTTAAAATATCATTCTTGGTAAAACTTCTTTTATCCCCAATCCAAATGTATACAAACTTGCAGTTGCAACCCATTCCAGCCAGTGGAAATGACTAAAGTATCTTCCAGGGAGACAGTACAGGCTACTTTCTTTACTTGAGGAGTTGCATGACTCCAGCAAGCACTGTGGATGGCCTCAAGATCATCACCAAAAACAACTCTTGACTCATAGCTTGGAAAAAATTGGTCAGCTCTGATCAATCCAGTTATGCAATGCAAAGTACAATACGCTGTGTCAGTCACTGCATCTAAACAACTAGGAATCAACTGAACTTACAGTTTAAAAGGAAATAAACAGCTGAAACTCAAGTCCCCAGTCTTGCACTGCCATCAACACCAGCTACAGCTTCAGTTACTCTGCAGTCACAGGAGGCTCCAACTCCCCCAAGCAAGCCCACACCCCTAATCCCTAAATTACAATTATCAGTGTTTGTGCTGACAGACTCTGTGCCTTTTTTGGAAAGGATTCAAAGCTGCCCTTCTCTTTCACTTGCAATAGTGAATACGACAAAGAATTGGTGACAATGTTTTCACTACTACTTATACCACATTTCCATGACAGCAAGTTCCCCTATGTTTTCAGAGCAATTTAAAAGTCACTGTAATCTAATGCAATATTACTATAAATTTTCATCTGTGACCATTATTTAGAAGGCATTCTGCAAGGTCATAACGTGTATAAACTACCTAAATCCCAAAGTGCTCCAAGAGGCAAGCCATCACTTAATATCGAAGTGTTACATACACCAAAGAGCAGAATTCTGGCCAGCACAACATGATAAACTATTTTTCTCTGCAAAAGTCAAAACGCAGTAAACAAGACACTTATTTTTGTGACCGTATAAAAAAACTCAAAAGCAACAACGAATCAAAACAGCCAAACAGCGTAAAATATATTGTATTCTGTTTACCTATCTCAGGAGGTGAGGCATGATCAAATATTTCCCTAGCTATATCCTACCACATTCAGAAGGGGACATCGAAACGAAGACGTCTTCAGTTAAGACACAGCTATGCAACAGCACACGTCACACATCTGGAGCAGTGACTCGCTTCAACCTGCAACACAAGAAATTAGAAGAGATGTATGACTATAGTTCTGGGAGATTTCTATAGTCAAGATTCATCTCCAGCAGGGAAAAAAAAAATAGGAAAAGTTCTCCTTTCCATTGAACTATATATGTATTTCCACGGAAGGCGGGGCTGCGTTGTTTTGTTTTGTGTCATTGAAGAGCCAGTAACCAAAGTTCTGTACTTTGATCTCAAATCACGGCACTCTTTCACCCCTGTGCGTGGTCATGAGAGCCAACTCGCGCCGTCAGCTGCTGGATACTCCCGCGCATGACGTCGGGAGCGGCCCGGCGCCCGCAGAGCCAGCCCGGAGCGAGCCCGGAGCGAGCCCGGAGCCGGCCCGGAGCGGGGGGAAGCAGCAGCGCGCTCGCCCGGGGCGGGAGGCGGCGGCAGGGAGGCGGCCGCT
>VZTT01041092.1:32098-55849 GCA_013400855.1 Buphagus erythrorhynchus | reverse complement strand
GCACCGCCCGCCTCCCTCCGGCCCGGCCGCGTGGGCAGGGGCGGGGACGCGGCGCGGAGCCGCCGGCCGGGGCTCGGCGGAGTTCCGGGGGGGACGTCGCGCTGGAGGCACCGCGCGGTTCGGTTCCCGCCGTTGGGCTGTGAGCAGGCGGGCTGAGGAGCTGACAGCAGACATGAGGCTGAGGAGAGGCCCAAGGAGCGGGGAGCGCCGGAGTGACGCTCTCCTTCTCCTGCTGTGCTCGGAGAAGCGCAGGGCTGGGCGCGGAGCTCGGCTCTTCCCTCCGGTGCTGGCTGGAGCTGTACGCGTTCTTGGCATGGGAACGCATGTGAGCGCGAAAATACAGAGCCGTCCTTGTGTTACATCACAGGTTTTAAACTGAGAATTAAAAAATTTGAGTGGGTTCTGTGGCAGACAGCTCCCTGAGAGGAGGTCTTCGGATGGCGTGTTCTTGCAGAGTCCTTCGGACACTTGGGCGCGTGTTGCCGTTCCTTATCCGTGATCTACGGAGATCCGCAGAAGCCTCTGCTTGATCTCGGAGGGCACGAAAAGAACGAGATCAGTGAGTGGGAAGGAACTGGATCTGCCGGGGGATGCAGGAACAAGCTGTTCCTCATCCTCCGCTGACGCGTCGTTAAGCTGTGGGAGCACGCAGTGGCTCCCCGCGGGTGATCGGGGGTGCTGCTGCAGCGGGACGCAGCGCTGTGAGCACCGGCCCTCCGTGGCCTTCCGGCTCCACGGGGCTTCGGGGCTTTGCTCTGCCCCTCCCGCAGGAAGAAACGCAGTTTTCCGAATTCTCCAGTCTGGTGCCAAGCTCTTCTCAGTGGCTATACCCAAGATGGGCATGGTAAAATGTTTGTTTTTTTCACTGAACACGTACCTCTAGTGGAACCACTGAAAGAGAAGTTTACATGCCAGACACATTTCTTAACTTATGGGTTTGTTTTCTTTTTTCCTGGTATTATGCTTGGTACTGGGAGGAAAATCCATTGCAATTCATGTAATTGGACTGGTTTGGTAATCCAAATGAGATTTCCTTATTTAGCAGCCTCTTTATAGAAGGATCCACCTTTATGTAGGTTGAGAAGTGAAAAAAGGCCAGGACCAGGCATACTTCACAGCAACTGATTTTACAAACTGTGGGTGAGGAAAGTTCTGTGTTCGGTGTCCTTTTGCCCTTTTGTTAAATGGAAATCATTTTAACAAAATCTCAATAAACGGGATGTCTTGGTCCAGCCTTGAAACACTCCTTTGTATATGTAAATAGGTAAGATTCTACAGGACATCTCAGGATTTGTGGTTGTAGATTTGTAAGTAAAGATCCAAACCAGCAATACGAAATTCATACCTAGAGAAAATGAGCTTGCTGCATAGCTGACACAAGCTAAATGATGCAGCACTTTTCAGGGCTGCAAATACCCGGTTTTGCTATTTAAAGGAGAAATGTGAGTGCTTTGCCTTTTGCCATTCTGTATCTAAGACTGGAAGGTTAGCAGGAGCTGTGACACACAGCAAATGGAGGAAAACATTTTGTTTGTTATCTTCTAAATTTCCTTTTCCCTTTTTTTGTGAGCCCAGCAGAGTAGTAACTGCGAATAACTACACTGTGAAACGGATTTTAAATATTGGCATTCATTGTGCAATGTCTCCTCTGACCAGCATGTGGGGATATGCCCAAGTACTTGAAGAGAACATTATATGCCCACTACAATTTTATACAAGTAAAAGTCACTTGGTATAACTGGCTTAACACATTAAATAAAAAATATATAAAGCATGAAACAACACACAGTGTTGCACAAATCTCAACTTCCTTCTGTAATAGACATGGCTATTTTGTTTTAAAGAATTATTGTAATCCTAAAATCAGATTACCATAAATTGAATAATTCAAGTGTGTCTTCAAATAAAGTAAAATATTTTTATTCCACTTACCATTTATCTTAGCAAATTTGCTTTTTTGTGCCAGAGAAGCCATATCCTACCTACCATGCCTTATGGGATCCCCTTTTTGGGGCTGGAGCCACACAGGCAGTGGGGAGAAGAGAATATGTGCTGTGGTGCAACAGATGCAAAATCCAGTAAAAACAAGAAATGTAAATCTGCTTAACTTCAGGGAAGGAATTTATTTCCTTGTAAGTGCCTTAGCACTGAGGGTTTCCTATTACCATTGCACAGCCTTCTTATTGATGGTCACAACAAGCAGGAAACTATTTTCAGTTCTCCTGCCATTATTAAAATAGCAATGCTTGGCTACTGCCTGGTGATAGCTGTCAGCACAATTGTGGCTTTTAAATTGTACCCCAGTTAATCCCCCACTGAGATAATACAAAAATGGGGGAATAATCATATGTAGGGTTAACTGAGATGTACTTTATGCTTAATTACAAGACATCTTTCAGTTAATACACGTTTTTGAAGACTACAGTGTAATGGCATAAAACTTTCTGTACAATTAATAACAGAGACAGACTCTGCTCTCTGCCTCCATTTTCTCCTGGCAACAGCCAGGACATCCTTTATAAACTTTAATTCCACATTTCAACCCCCTTTGCTTTATACTTTGATGTGTCACAGACTACAGAAAACAGAAATGGGTGTCCAGAACAGCTGATAACATGAAATTAGAGATGTCAGCATTTTGCCATGAGAAATTACCAACCTTTGTGTGAAGCCTTTGTGTAGAATATTCTTGATTAAGACAAAGAAAAAGCTTTAGAATGCAAATAGCCTTACAAACAAGGGATGGTCAGGCCCTTTCATGCCATTTCAGTTTTACATTTCATCCTTAGATTCTTCACAGCATCCATGTAGAGAACTCACACATGCACAGAGTATGTGTTTTATATGCTCTGCCACTTTATAGCTGAGTGTGTTGTAGTTCTCTCTCTGCCAGCCCTGCTCACAAACAATTCTGCTTAGCTCAAATGCAAACGTGCTTACCAGTAGGGCCAATTATTTATTAACTGATGGCAACGTGCTGAAACAACTTGAACAGTTTTTGTGACCTGTTTGTGAACATAAATCACTATAGAAATACTAAACTGACAACATTGCAAGTTCTGTGGTTAACTTGAGGCATCTAATAAAGGGAGCTGGTTAAGGGAAAACTGAGGAGACACCTTCAAATTAAGATAAGCAAAACCAAAAACCTGCAACCCCTCCACTCCCCTCATCCTCTCAACTATAGCTGAAATAGCCAAAGGAAAGCTATTCATAGGATGACAAATGCAAAGGGAATGAATAAAGCAGTGAAGGGTGAGGATGAGCCCTGGACATGAAGTCTATAACGAAGGAAATGAGCTGCCCTTTGTGTTAGGGATGAAGCTCTTGCATTCACAAACCCTTGGGTGGATCCAGCGTCCCCAGGCCCACACCAGCTGGCTCTGAGTGACTCCCCTGTGCCCTGGCAGTGTGGCAGAAACCAGGGAAGTGCTGAGGCATCTGCAGGTTGGGGCTGAAGATGCTGAACATTTTTGAGCATCCTACACAGAGGGTTGGGAGTGCAGCCCCTTCCAACATGTGGCATCTTTTCTTCCTCCTGAAGTGACGTTTTGCACTATTACATGTATTTTTCTGTTATAAATAGATCAGCAGGCCAAGTGCTAACTGAGCCCCAGGAAATTCCCATGTAATCTTTTGGGTTTTTTGGTTTAGTAACTGGATGCTAGGACACCAGTTCCCATGTCATTAAACTGGGCTTTTGGTCAGGCCAAAACCGACCTTTGACTTTTAAGGTGCAATCCTACAGGAACACAATATCAATAATTGAGCGGGTTGCGCCCTGCAGAGACCGATTTGGTAACACACTGAACCTCAGCTTATAAAATAGCTGCAAGTGGTGCCACATGCTGCTGGTTCTGACATGACACTGTGTCTTTGCACGGCAGCATGATGAAGCACCCTAAAATTAGCCTTCTTACTATTTGGTAAAGAGCAGGCAGAAAGGTAGCAGCCTGCACTGAGGAGAACAAAGAGGCACAGCAGAGGACCACGACTGAGGCTCACACACAGCCTGGTCACAACACTTCATGGTGAGCGCTCTTGGCTTCTTTGCAAATTTCCATGTTGGATTGTTTAGTGGAATTTCTTATCCCAAGCTCAGGCTGACCTGATTATGAAGAAAGAAAGGTGCTCATGTAAACAGAGGTGGGGAGGAGAGACCTCTTCTCTCAGGGGGATTTGGATTCAGCAGAAGGGAAAACTGTGAAAATTACATGGATGGTCTCTTTTCTTAGGGGTGTGGTGGGAGCTGGCATTTAATTCACAGAACTAAGTTTGTTTTTAATGGAATATAACTGGGAATGGAAGAAAAAAATGGGCTGATATGAAAATCAGAAACAACGTGATAAAGTTCCTTTCTTTTGAGCCAGACTGATTTTTTCCTGATACTCAGTTCTACCTCTACCCCACTTACTGCATGATAAAGTCCTTTGCTTTACAAGGAGTATGATTTGAGAGAAAAAAAAATCGAACTTCCAGGCAGTAGGAAGATAGGGGTGTGGATGTGTTTGTGTAGGGGAACAGAAATAGTGGAGGAAAAGATCCTAGACCAGAGTAAGGCTTGCAGATGAGGAGAGAAATGAACCTGTGAGGAAACATTTGAATATCAGAGGGAACAAGAGGCACACCATGAAGGGGATGTGAGCACTGATTGCTAGGAGGGAAGGAGGCACAGCACAGTCTCTGGGAAGCAGAGGAACCCCCCAGCAGCTGGGTGTGACAGCCTGTGGCCCCGTGCCTAAACAATTGTCAGTACATGCTGTTTTCTCTATTCCTGTAGTGGCACTTTGCAAAGAATAGCTAGGAAGAAAATAACACTGGGGCATAAGCTGGGACTGGTACATTCAAGCTACATACAGCTGTTTCTGCTATTAGTTATCACTCAGAAATATGGGACTGTTTTGCAACACAGATATTTCTGTTCAGTAAAGATGATTGGACAGTACTCTGCAGCTTTTGTAATTTAATTCGAGGCAATAGTCATGATTTCACATGTACTACCGAACCCAGAGATGCATGATTCTGTAAAATCTCTTTTGTGTTGTTAGCAACCAACAGATATTTGGTGAAGCATGGACTAAATGTGTCAAAGTGGGACTGAATCTTTGACATTTGTATCAGCTACAGTACAGGACATCTCTGTTCATAAAGGGGATTAAATATCACAGTGGTCACAGAGTCTTGGACAGATGGAAAATTAAATTTCTCTTGCAGATGTTGTTAAGGAGTTCCACAGAAATTGTATGTAAGCAGTCAGAGCTTGGAGCCCTTGAAGGACTGTAACTCTTAATGTAACTCCTATAATGTAAGTCTCAACCTTGGCGTTAGAATAAAAAGTTGATTTATAAAAAAATTGGGAGACACAAGGTGAGCTGTATGAGCTGAGCAATCAAATCCTCATAACTGTGTGAAAAATGGAATCACTGCTGCTCCCTATAAACAATTCTTATGTAGGAAAACCCAGTGACTCCTCATGTTCCCAGAGGTCTCCTAAATCAATATTTACTTTATTTAGGAAAGAAAAATTGCCACAAATTTGTAATCTTTTGTTTCTGTTTACTGACACTGGAGTGGTGCAAAGTGCTGCCAATTTTGTTGTTGATTTTTTTAGTGTGAGTGATTTGGATGCTCCTATTTCACTGCAGAAGACTTTAGGTCAATGTTTTTGGGATAATGTTTCTTTGTTTATTTGGTCTACCAGCACAGAACAAGCTGCTCCCATTTAAAACTTCAAGCTTGAAAGGGGAAGCCAAAGCAACTGTATATCTTTTGGAAGCAGAAGCAGTAGAGCAGCCACTTGTGCCAAACCTCCATTGCATTTAGCTGTGCTTTTTTCTTGGATAGGGAAGGAGGTAGCAGTGATTCATCACCTATGTCTGCCTGGTGAAGGTCTTCTTGTCATTAATGTCAGCAAGTCACCAGGACACCACTAAATACCGCTCCCAGTCAGAAATGATCATTTCAAGGGCACTGGTTACTCCCCACTTTACACATACACACTTACTTTCATAGATCAATAATGCAGAGCTGTTTTCAGCTCCTGGTCAAGGTTCTAGAGCACCAGAATTACTCCTAAACATACACAGACACGAATTTGAGAGTAGTCCTGGAGCTCAGGACCCTGGAGATTTAAGTGAGATTGTTCCTGAGTGTCTCAGGAAAAGACAGAGCATTTCAAGAGTGTCCAACTGACACAGCAGCTTCTGTTCACCCCATGACCAGGTGGAGACATCCAAAACCAGACAGATTACAGGACAGTCAGCTTGGAACACCAATTTCCTCAGAAAACAGTTACACATATAATATTTTAGCCAGTAGACTTGTCAAAAAATATTGTGCCCAAATGTGCTAGAACTTCTGAAATTACAAACAATTCAATACAAACACTATTAGGTGCTTCTAGCCTGTAGCAAACTCAGCCAGGCACACTGGCTTTTTAACAGACAGTATCAATATTACAAATTAAATTCCTTTGATTATAACCTTATTTTTTTTAATAAAATGAAGGAAAGTAATGCTTATTTGTCTCATGAACAAGTGGTTGCTTTGTAGCAAGCAGCATTAGGATTAAAAATCACTTTTCTGAGAGGCAAATAATGTGATCTTTATCATTTTCCCTGACCTCTTGTTCAAGTTTGAGCTTCTAAGTAGCTCATCACCATTATAAACCTGTTTGTGTTGTCTTCTGTGTTTATAATAACCATAAGCATTAAAACAGTCTGTTCATAACTATAATAGTCCTGCAGAATTATGATAGACAAGAACCTAGAAATGTTCCATTTATAGCCATTACACACAGTTATAATTTCCAGGGTGTTGTATCAGCAACGACCCCTCAAGAATCCAGTACTTGGGATTAAAGTGTCTGGACATTTTCAAGTCAAATTCATGAACATTGTTATCTTTTGGCAAAGTTTTAGTTTAGCATAGTTAATAACAACCCATACAGTTTTAAAATTTTCATTTTTGAAACTTCCCACACCAGTATTTTTACAGCTAATTTTGACTGGAACTATCTGCCCAATTAACAACAAAATAGATACTGTTATTACAATGATTTCTGATGTTTTCTAAAAAGCCCACAGCAAGTTACAAGAAATACCATTTGACACATGGAATTAAATGGATTTTAAAATGCAATTTAAGTGTACATATTTTGAAGAGAAATGTAAAAGCTCAAGGATTACCAAATAAATTTATATTTATAGCTATATTTCAAGAAACTTATAATTTTTTAAAATTAATTTTTGAGAAGTTAAAGATTCAAATGGTGTGCTTGACTTTGCTATAATTTCTTTGGACATAAAACTAAAACCAGAAACTAGTAATATATTCCTCATCAGATCTTTTCTGATGTAAACCTTTGGCCTCCTCAAATCCTGCATCTTAGGACCTAGACCACAGGGATCTTCACATCTCTGCATAAGATCCAGTAACAGACATTGTGATTGAGACTTTCTGAACTATGTGTATGTCTTCAAAATCTGTACTGTCATTTTCAATAAATGAGTAAAGATTTAGGTGACTGCCTCTAGTCATTTTAACATCAAACTCCTGGCCAATATGAAGGTAAACACCTCAAATGGGAATATACAAGTGGATCTACACAGGCAAGTCCTTAGATTTTCAACAAAAATGTAATAGCTTTTAATGCTTATCTTTTTAACTATTTAATGAATATATAGTCTTGGTCTTTATATCCTGTCTTTGACTTTCCAAACTAGTAAATACTTCTTCATAAAATAGATGTCTTCTTGATTTACCATGTTGTAGTGATTTAAGATTAAGAGCATTGCATCTAAAATCTAGTTCAAACGTTGAATTTCCACAGCCACACATCACCAATTAAGCATGCAGAAAGGTTTTGTTGTTCTTTAAAAGGCATTTGCTAATCAGATCAAATGAAAAACACTTACCATATTTGCATTTTCTTTCTAAATATCACAGTTTGAAGTCTTCTAGTATTCTTCCTTTTCTAAAGAAAAAAAGAAAGAGACATTTAAAGAAGGATTTCCAAAGGCACCTTAGCCAGAAAGAGAATTCCTTTCTCTAACTGGGGGCATAGCACAAGGTATTAATATGTATCAGTGATGTACCAGTTGCTCTAAACTTGGCTTGTAATATGCATGGTTTATCAGATCACAATGTATTTTAAATCCTGTGATAGACCTTTTGACTCCTTCTGTTGAGTAAATAATGTTTTGACTGCTATGAAATGAGATGGTTCTGGAGACTGACGACTGAGTACCACTGACCTAGGAAAGAATTCCTCCATATTTCTGATTTCAAGGTGATTTCTTTGAAATAAATTAGAGGTCTTATTTAAGGTCCTAAAAGAAAAGGCATATCCTTTCTTTTTCTTATCCTCACTCTTACTCTCTTACATACTTATGAAAAAGTCACCTTTGGCACAGCTAGCCATCTGCTTGGCCAGTCAGAATGGCCACTACCTCACACTGATGTTGCTCTGAGGGAATTTTCTGGGTCATGATCATATAAGTGAGCTTACATTACCTCAATGCCATTTGTTCTTCAGCTAAACAGAATGATTCTGGTACTAACAATTTCTTTTAATTCTCATCTCTGTCACTTCTGAAAGTTTGCTTGTGTTTTGACATGAAAGACTTTTTCTTTAAAATTAAATCTATTAAATTAAATATTAATATATAATAATATAATATAATTATATATATAATATATAATAATATTAAAGAGCTGTATCCCTAAAAAGCCCTGGCGTTCTGAAGCTTCATCAGTATCTACAGGTAAAATTTTGCAGTGCATCGTCATATACATTTTTACAATTTCTGTTATAATGCAAGTGAGTTTAGTGTTCCAATGCAATATTTAAAGTGGGAAGGTGACTCAGTGGCCTGAGGGAAGGAGTTCCAGACAGATGAGGCAGCATCAGGGCCAGAGTGCCAGAACCACCGGGAGGGGCTGGTAAACTGATCTCAAGTGTGCACAGTGAGGTGACACACTAAAGTGCTGAGAAAACAGCAGCTCCAGCCATTTCATGGGAGTCACCGTTTGGGGATGATATCCTGGCTATGTTTTCATATGGAAATGATTCAAATGAACATTTTCAGAGCCCTAGGACTCCTGCCAAGGGCTTTTCCCCTTGTCCGTGCAGCCGGAGGCCGCTGTGCACAGAGCACTCAGCAGCACTCTCTGGGTCCAGCCCCGCAATGCCATTCCCCAGCACCACGGGCCACTGCTGACTTTTATTTGTTGGCACAAAGTCTGCCACGCTTTTCTGCTGCCCCCGTGTGTCGAGATGAGAGTTCCCTGGAGGTGTGGATAGAACCTGGCTTGCCCAGCCACGTCCCCTCAGCTCATGCTGCTGCACCACTGCAATACACTCTACACAGGCTCTCCTTTCCATGCAGCTGGCTCCTGTCATATTTTAGCAAACTGGTATCACACCATGCTCTCCTGCCACCAAAGCCATGCATTTCTATGCAATCCACCCAGCCAAGCTCTTATCTCCAGCCAGTTCTGGTCACCTCAGTGAACAATCATGTTGCTGTTCTCCAGACTGTTCATCTGAGGGGATCTCATGATCTCAGGTTCAGAGAGGAGCTGACTGTCATGCCACTACTGATAAACACTGAAACTCTCATCTGAACGTGCCTGGAAAGCAAGAGGTGTCAAGGAATTATTTTTAAAATGTAGACTATCCATGAATGCTCTCTCCTTATTTTCATCCACCAGCAAGTTAAGACATTCTAATTAGGGGTGTATCTTGTGAAGCACAATTTTGATAACTGAGTTATTGAATGTTTTGTCCTATTAAACATCTGATAGAGCTGGTATTTTGTACAGTTTTGCTTGTCTAGAATTGGTTCAAAAACCTCTGATGCTCAAAACACCAGCCATTCATTCTGGGCTTGGGTTCTTAAAATGCTAAGGGTCCTGATCTCAGGTGCCACACTCCGAGCTGCCTCCTGCCCCCTGCCCAGCCCTCTGGGGTTAATTTGCTGTGGGCCTCGGGGCCTCTAACACAGCCCAAACTACCCCTAAGCAGAAAACAGATACTGAAGATACCTATATTTTATATACACTCTTAGTTCAGGCAGAAGTCAAGATTCTTTGAGCTTATTTTCCTCTTTACCATGCAACTCACATTAATCAGATTTCCACAAATAGTAGCCACACTTTGTTTTGGTCTTTTATGTTAAAACCACTTGCAGATAGAATTTCAGTGAAATCTCCCTAGTCTTTCAGGGTTTGGGAATTTCTTTGCAAGGAGCCTGGGTTAAATTCTGCTCTCTGTTCTACATGTATGAAGCTATTTAAGTGATAAGAATAAGGAGTGAACTGTAAATCTCTGTTTTACAAATGTGTAATTGGAAATAGAGACTGTTACAAAATATGCCTCCCTGGACTGACTCTTAATCCACTTTTAAAAATACAATTCACAACATGTTGTTGTGTTAATCTCAACCCCAAGTCACAAGCATTCATGTTCCTGTCTCTGGACAACAGTAAGCAGTTAACAAAGGCAGACACTGTAAATGTCATATCTACTCAACATCAACTTAATATCAACCACAGAGATAGCTACCAGGAGAAAAAAAGTCAAACTTTTCTACAAGTAACACAAGAAGAAGTCCAAATAATCAAAATGTGAAGTTTTCACTATGGCAATATTCCTGTATTTCCTTTTCCTTTAGATTTAGTTAAGCAGATATTGCCACTCTTTGTACCAGCCACTCTCTCAACATGTTCAGCTGATATTAATTATGGCTATGAATATCCTTATTTTATGTTTTGGAGATACATGTTCTAAAGAAGAGGGAAAATTGAAATTGGTGGGCCTGTGTTAGTGCCCTCTCTTACACTGAATCCCAGGAAAACAAGTGTGTCAGCTCCAGCCAGATGTTGCACACCTGTACCAGCATCAGGCTGAGGCAGTGCCAACCTGTTGCAGGTTGGAGACCTGAAACAACATAGCTAAATTAGCCTTGTCTGCTACACCAGGTTCCTATCAAAAATAAGAGAAGGAAAGACATGAAAGAGAAGAAATGAAGTGATGAAGTAAAAGAAGACAGGGAAGGAGAGGGGCCATAGTAGGAAGGTGGTAACTGCCAGGAGATCCTACTCAGCCACAGGAGCCTTTCCAGGGAGAGCTCATGCATGTTCTATTTGAACCAGAAGGAGAAACTATCCACTTCAAAATCGGAATGCTAGCAGCTTGTAAAATGTTGGTTAGATATTCCAACATTAAAAAAAAAAGTAATTTCCCTTAGAAAAGGAAGAATGTAGGAGAAGCTAATGAAATATTAACTGTACAGGAACAGCAAAATGCCTGTGAACACTTTTTGCTAACTCTTTAGTATCACAGGCAGTTTTGAAAGGCTGATATTTATAAGATAATATTGTACAATGGCTAATAACAGACAAGAAAAAGAAATCTTAATTTAAAGTAAGGACATGGTGTTCTCCATGTTTTTTAGGCAGGGAACCTGCCTTATAGAACCTGACACTTTTACAATTGAGTAGAAAAAGGGATTTTACAAGAAAAGGGATTTTACAAATCAGCTTTTACAATCGCCACCCATACCATCAATTACTTCATGTTCTAGGGATTATCTATCTTTATAAAATTTTTCAGCTGTACCTTGTCTACTGCAACAAAGCAAACTACTGGTATATTTTAACCTATTGAATAAATATAAATGTAGATGGAACATTGGGGTACAAGAGATTGTGTTTCTGTGTGGATGACTGGAAGATTGCTTTCATTACTGTAGTTAAAACTTTCTGTAAAAGTCTGACTCCTCTCTCACTGACGATAGTGAAAGAAAAAACTCTGATTGCATTGGAAACAAGACTTCATCTAAATAAGGACTGAGACTGAAAAATTCTCTGGTAACACTTAGGCAATCCTCAGATGCAGTAAGGATTGAAGCTGCCCTGTGCAATGATGAAGTCTGGTTTGGGCTGGATGCAAAAGAAATAGGCACTCAAGGAGTGTTTTAGCATTATTATTTGTACTTTCTATAGCAAAGAGGTACCATTTCTATCATTCTTCTAGTATGTCTCCACTTCTAAAATTAGAATCCAAATTAGGATTACACAATACCTGGCAGACTCATGGTAAGAGATGTGCTGCATATTGATATGAATAGAAAATACCCAACTCATCTTACACAAGGTTTGTAAATCACTTGAAATAGCTTTTCCAGGAACATCCAGAAATTTGCCGTAACACTTTTCTTACCAAAGGAATAATGACTTTAAGATAATTCTTTGATGTCTGTAAAAGAGAAACAGGGCTTGCCACTGCTGTTCAAATTATCCAGCCTTTAATTGTGGTTATTAAAGCAGCAGCAGTCAGTGATGCTTTGAGAAAAGAGGTCGCTGCTCTTGCCCAAAGCTGCACAGGTAGGGAGCAATTCAGTGCCCTTGGAACAGCCCAGTCTAACAAAAGGCAAAGTGGGAATTTAACGAGTCAATAACATTCATACTTGCCCAGCAGAATGGTCCCAGTCTGAGCCTCTCTTGTGCAGTTACTCCTTCAGCCCATTAGAACATCCTTGGCTAACACACTATTACCCATTGGAAAGAAATCAGGTTAGCCTTGGGAAGAGTAGGATCAGTGCTTGGTGGGATGCAAACCAAGAGTGGGCAGTAAACGTTTGCTCCCCGGGGCTCTGGAGAGATCTCTGCAAAATCACTGGAACTTGACTGCAAAGGGCCTTAAGGAAGCTTTCAAAGAAATGGCATGTCTCATTTCTCATTTAATGCTTCAGCACATGCCATTAATAGAATAGTATTAATTTCATCCTAATATGTAGAAAATCAAGAATTTTCCACTTATGGTAAATCCTTGGTTTGCAAATATAGTCAGATAATCCTATTGAGGAAAAACAGCCAACCAGACACGTACAAAGTTCCATTTTAAACTCACTTCTTGTGAGTCTTGTCTGAGCTTGTGTAGGTAGTGTGAGCTGACAGCCAAGATCTAGAGAGAAATAGTGCTCATGTGATTTATTCTAGGACACTACGCCTCATTCTTCTGCCAGCCAACAAAGACAAAAGGACATAAAGCTGGGGGTCATCATACTTTGAAGTGCTTTTTGAGTGCTCAGCAGGCAAAAACCTGACTTCAATTTTTTCTATAAATGCAAGCAGAGGAGCTACAGTATTTTCATGGGCTTTAGACTGTTACTTACAAACTAGTGAATCTGAAATTCTCTGGTATTGCTCTATCAAAATGCCAGCTCTGCAAGACCTGGAACATTCACTGTGTATGGTCCAACTTTTTGTGGCTCCTGAAATTTCTGGCCTTGTACTGTCTGCTATTACAATGGTCTGTCTGCCACAGTAAAGGCTCATACCTTTTTGTGGTTTCTCAATGCTTTACTTTCTACATAACCCTGAGCTTATTTGTTGTTCAGATTATTCAATGATTTTGCAATTCTAGCATCTTAAACTGTCTTAAAGTGGAAATTTTTCCTATTTTTTCTTCAGCTTAAACTCTGTCTTAAAGTGGAAATTTTTCCTATTTTTTCATCAGCTTGAATAATTTTGCTTATCATGCACAAATAACACAAACAGCACACAAACAGCAGGACTCCATGGTAATAATTGCATCTCAGCAGAACTCCCCATAGGTTTACAATTATTACCAGATACATCAGAACTTCATTTTCAGGCTGCAGACTTTGTAGCCTAAACATCTACAGACACTGTCCAAACCACAGCAGCACAGGGTACAGTATCAACAGGCAGTTCCTGCCAGCACTGTATGGCTCACATCTACTGTTACAGATACTATAAAGAATGTCTTAGATCTCTATTCCAGGTATAAAGTTACATCAGACATCACCCAACCCATAAAATGCCTCACCTATGCCCAAAAGAAGGGCTACTTCACTACATTTTCCTTATCTTCACAAATTCATGCTCATAAGGTACTCTGACAATGGCTTTCGTGCTGGTTTTTGCTGGGGCAGAGTTAATTTTTTTTTCCACAGTAGCTGTGTTCTGAATTTGTGCTGGAAGCAGTGTTGGTAACACAGAGATGTTTTGGTCATGGCTGAGCAGAGCTCACACAGAGCCAAGGCTTTTCTGTCTCTCAGCCCACCCCACCAGTCGGGGCTGGGAGGGGACACAGCCAGGACAGCTGAGCCCAAGTGACCCAGGGCATGTCCCAGAGCATGTGGGGCCAGGCTCAGCACAGAGCTGGGGGAGGAGAAGGACATTCTGGGGATATTCAGAGTCGTGGAGTTCCGTCTTCCCCTGTCACCATTACATGAGAGGGGCCCTTGCTCTCCTCCTGGGGATGGATGAACACCTGCCCAACCATGGGACGTGAGGAATGAAATAGGAATAGGCAGATCCATCAGCCAATGCATGGCTCTGAGGTTGGTCTCGGTGGAAAAATGTGGGGCTTGTTGGCCATGGGAAGATCTACTCACTGCTGGTCTACTCTGACACCTGACTGGGTGCACCAGTCTTGGAGTGGAAAAGGAGCTCCAGCACAGGAGCTAGCAGGCTCATTGACAGAGCTTTAAAGCAGCTTGGAAGAGGGAAAGGGACAGAACCAGGCTGACCAGTGCCAAGGGATGGGATGCTGTGCCAAAACTTGAAGAAAGGAGCACTTACAGATCCCTCAATCTCCCTCACGAGGTGTTGGCTACAAAGAACCAAACCTGTTTCAGCACTAATGCACACAGTACAAAACACAGGAACAAACAAGAACAGCTCCAGGCTTTGGCCCAGTCCCAGAGTTTGACATCATTGTATGAGTGAAACGTGGTGTGATGAGTCTTGTGCCTGGAATTCCCTGTGGGATGGTCACAGGCTCTTCAGGTGGGAGAGGCAGGGCAGAAGACAAGAGGAGTGGCACTGTATGGAATAGAAAGGTTAGAATGTATGAAGCTCACAGCTGGCAAGGGCACAGTTGAGAGCCTCTGGATAAAATCCAGGGCAAACAGGTAACACAGATGTCATAGCAGGAGTCTACTATAGGCCTCCTATGCAGGACAATGACACTGACAAATCTTTCTTTGAGCATCTAAGGGATGCTCCCAAGTCAACTATCTGTGTCCTTATGGGGGACTTCTACTTGCCAGAAATTAACTGGTACAACCTGGTACAACAATTAGCTGGTACAACAATTTCTGGGCCAGAAAATTCCTAAAAATCTGGGATGACAACTCTGTGGAATAGGTCCTAAGGAAGCTGACTCGGAAAGATGCCCTCATTGACCTGCTGCTTGTCAACAGAGAGGATCTTGTGAGCCAAGTGGGGATTGGGGCTGTCTTGGCCACAGTGACCATGAAGTGATTGAGTTTAAAATCTCTGTTGACAGGAGGAAAAGTGCCAGCAGAACTTCAACCCTAGGCATGAGCAGAGCAGACTTCAGGCTGTTCAGGGAATTAGTAAGCAAGGTCCCCTGGGAATATATTTTTGCAGGTGCTGGGGTCCATCAGTGCTGGTCACTTTTTAAACATGACCTCCTAAGTGCACAGGAGCAGCAACTCCCAGATGTTGGAAGTCAGGCTGGTGAGGCAGACTGCCAGCTTGGCTGGACAGGAATAGCTTTTGGAAATAAGGCAAAAATGGAAGGTGTATGCCCAGTGGAAGCAAGGCCAGGAGACACAAGAAGAATGCAGATAGGTTGCTTGTCTCTGCAGGGATAAAATTAATGAGGCCAAAGCTTAACTGGAGTTGAAGCTGACAGAACTGTAGGGGACAATAAAAAGGAGTTTTTTCAAATATAATAATGGCAAGAGACAGTGTAGAAATAACACCAGCCCATTCCAGGATGACATGGTCACCTCACAAACAGGGACATGGATGATGTCAGGGATGATGACAGCATGGATGATGGACCAAGGGGGTCTCAGTGCCTTGAGCTGGAAGACCATGACTGAGAGAATGACCAATTCCCAGCTGACCCTGGAACTGTGCAGGATCTTCTGCTTCAGCTGGATCTCTACAAATCCAAGGGGCCTGATGGGATTCATCCAAGAATCCACAAAGAACTGATGATGTCATTGCAAAGTCTCTCTCTATGATTTTTGAGCTGTGTTGGGAATCCCAGCTAACTGCAAGCTGGCAAATGTCCCAGTTTTCAAGAAGGGCAAGAAAGAAGACCCTGGAAACTAAACCTGTCAGTGTCACTTCAGTGCCTGGCAGTGTTATGGAGAAGATTATTCTGGGAGGCATTGAAAAACACCTGAAAGAATGCAGTCACTGGTCACAGCCAGCACAGCTTCATGACAGAGAAGTCCTGCTTATCAAACCTGATTTCCTTTTATAACAAGGTAGCCCACCAAGGTGATCAAGGGAAGCCCATTGATGTAATCTTTCTGGATTTCAGTAAATCTGAATCTTAAATTTTGATACTGTCTCTCTCAGGATCCTTCTGGACAAAATGTNAGAATCCACAAAGAACTGATGATGTCATTGCAAAGTCTCTCTCTATGATTTTTGAGCTGTGTTGGGAATCCCAGCTAACTGCAAGCTGGCAAATGTCCCAGTTTTCAAGAAGGGCAAGAAAGAAGACCCTGGAAACTAAACCTGTCAGTGTCACTTCAGTGCCTGGCAGTGTTATGGAGAAGATTATTCTGGGAGGCATTGAAAAACACCTGAAAGAATGCAGTCACTGGTCACAGCCAGCACAGCTTCATGACAGAGAAGTCCTGCTTATCAAACCTGATTTCCTTTTATAACAAGGTAGCCCACCAAGGTGATCAAGGGAAGCCCATTGATGTAATCTTTCTGGATTTCAGTAAATCTGAATCTTAAATTTTGATACTGTCTCTCTCAGGATCCTTCTGGACAAAATGTCCATCCCACAAGCATTATGGGATAGGTGAACCACTGGCTCATGGGCCAGGTGCAAAGGATGGCAGTGACTAGGGTCACTTCCCCAGGGAAGAGCCCCAAGCCTGAGAGTCCTCAGGAAGTGCTTGGACAATGCTCTCAGGCACATGACTCTTGGGGACGGTCCTGTGCAGGACCAGGAGTTGGACTTGATGATCTTTATGGGTCCCTTCCAACACAGCTTACTCTGTGATTCTATCTATATACATCCTTGCTTTTATTTGCTTGTGTGCACAACTTTTGTTTCGTTTATTAAACTGCCTTTATCTGAGTCCCTAAGTTTCCCCATTTTCATTCTTCTGGTTCTCTCCCCCATCCCACCAGGGGTTGGGAGTGAGCAGCTCTGTGGGGCTTTGTTACCAGCTGGGGTAAAACCACAACAACATTCTACAAAAAGAAGGAAATAATAGAAAAGTGTCTGCAATGCATCAGGAAATTTTACATGAAAGAACTGGTTTTCCCTCTGACTCTTCATACTGTTTCAACTCATAAAATAACTTCCTGAAGAACTGAATTCCACAGATGAACTCCTTTTCTAGCACAAGTGTTCACTTGATAATATTTTGAGAGATCTGGGAGAAGGTCAAGAAGCCAGCTCTTACATCACTAGCTACGAAAAGGCTTATATAGCAACTTCCCATCATAAATGCATAATACTTTAGTGATCTTTTAAAATCAGAACCGTGACAAGGATTTTTAATAAAATATCAACAATTGAGCAGCATGATGAACTGTTTAAAATTACAGACCACTTTTTGTTGCTGGTCTGTGGGAAAAATAGAAATGAAAATCTCTGTGTTTACCAAGTGATGTGGTAGGTTTCAGCCAGTCAAGGTTTTAAGCAATGAAACTCTATATACTAACAGGGTTTCTCTGTGTACTGGTTCAAGTGTGTTGAAGTTATTCCACCTAAGTTTCTTTCTCAGTTTTATTTACAGCTTAGTTTCGACTGCCTCTTTTAATTGCTTTTCCTCCAACAGTTCAACAACAAATTTAGAAGTTCTAGCTTTTTGAGCATCTGTAGCTACAGGTCATCCTGAAGGATTTCTGCACTGTTTCACTGTGTTTATTAAACAGAATGCTCCAAAGAAGTCAGGAATATTTTACTATTTAAATCACAGGTTTGCTGAGTTTGCCTTTGGAGTTGCAAAACGTTTATGCTGTTACCAGCTGGGTTTCCCTGTGATGGTAACCTTGGAGTTCTGATGGAAATGTAACGAAAGAGCGATAACTCGTAACTTGAAAAGGCTGAAGTGCAAAACAGCTGCTGAGAGTGATACAATGCCACTACAGAGCCCCTTGGATGAATCAGCAAAAGCCACATATGCATCTATAGGGGCCGTTGCATGAGCGAGCAGGAGGCGTTTGGTGCCCATAGGTGCAGTGGGAGCAGTGGATTCCCTGTCCAATGAGGTGGAATGCTCCGCGGGCACATGGTTCACGCTGCTCAAAATAACTTGGGACCTGCAAACTGACAAATGCTATTGCTCCGGTGGTGACAGGTTGTGCAGCTCCTTGCAGCCATCCTCACAATAACGAAGGTTAACTTCCTTCACTCCATGGACTCCTAGCTGCTTCTGTGCCTGAGGACTCGAAGTATCCCCTCGCTTCTTGAACTTTAATCTCACGCTTCTGGATAACTGTCAGCACTACTCACTGCCAGGTTGGGCAGCAACATCTGGAGGAATTAAAAAAGGTAATCCCTCAATTTCAGATTGGTCTACGTTTTGATTTGGAGTGTAGCAGAAGGGTTTGATATGCATGTATATTTGAATGCTAATTTTAGCTGGTAAGGCATATACAGGGAACAATTAAATACTTTTTAAACTGACTTCCATTATGCTGAGGTATGTGCATTGCAGTGGAAGAGAAACAGTGTTCTGCAGTGTTATGAAGGACCTGAATGCCATTGGTGGGGTTCTCAAAACCCCTTGGAGCCAGTCTGACTCCTCTAAAGAGTCAACAAGATTCTAATGACCTGAAAAGTTCCTTGCTGGGACTCTTTCCTCTTCCTGCTCATCTTCCCTTCATGAAATAATAGAGGAATGAAATACTTACATTCTTGTATTCGGCCTTAAACTGAGATGCCATAATTTGGAATTCCTTCTTAAGCAAAATCAAACCTAATTTAATGTGACCCCCATAGTTAAATGCTTTCTATTTATTTAATTATTTATCCTGTCATGTAAAATGACCCCCGTGGCTATATTTAGTGCAGGGAGATCTGCTCTCTGGATTAATGTACACAACAGCTGCAGAAACAGTCCTGCTAGAAGGGCATAGCTCTCACCCTTGAGCTCTCACTATCTCCTTTGCTCTCTTTCTCTCTCTCAGAAAAGTATTTGACTGTCAGTAGCAAATGTTTGGCCCAATATATTGCAACATTAAGCAGTAATCAGAAGCCCACGTTAAGTTTTACCAAATAATACATCAACAATTGACAAGAGAACAGAGTAGCTCCTGAGCATATGTTAATAGAACATCATACAAATCATGCTAGAGTCACTGATTACTTTATCAGCACTTTTGTTTCGGTCACGAGGTTTACATTTGTGAAGATGCTCTAGGGTTTAAGAGTGAAAACAAAATCAGCAAGTGTTAATGGAACAATTTCATAAACTTCAACTCTGCTCTTCTCCCTCTCCTACACCTCCTGAAGGTTCCTAAGGTCAGGATATTTCTTTGTTTCTGTCTGTCTTTAAATTTTTTTTTTTACTTTCAGAAACAGCTAACAAAATTAAACAGCAATAGCAAGTGTGGTAGTTCCTGTAGCTGAGCAGAATAATATTTACATGTCAAAACATATTTATAGTCAATTCAGGAGTTAGGTCTTGTACATGGCAGAGTACCGAGCACAAAGGGGAACTGTGTGCTCTGTGCTGGCTTTTATTCCTGTGCATTCTTTAGAGATTTTACAGCAGGTCTTGCTGTGCTACTGAAGGAATCTTTTTTTATCAACAGCTGATGATAACAAGTAGTAGTCTAGGCATATTTGCATATAAATACAATCAAGAGAATTTGTTAAAGATGTACACAATACATAAAGGCAACTGGGCAATGCAACTTCAATTGTAATCTAATCCATGGGGTAGGGGGAAAGAAAAAAAGATCAGTTTACTTTTCTGTTTAAAACTTAACTGAATTAGTGCTTGTTTTCATAAACAGGAATATCACACAGGAATGGGCAAATTATTCCTGTAGAATATAAATCTCATTTAAACATTGCAGTTTGAAAATATGATTAAAATATGAAGGCTTTTATGTTACAATGTTCTTAGGAAAGACTGTTGAAAAAAACATAAAAAAGACAGAACAGTGGACAAAAAGAAATGTAGTGAGACCATGAAAAAGAAAGGCACATCTGAAAAACCTGAGGAGAAAAATGCAATCCAGATTTCTTTTGTGCCTAATTGAACACTTCATAGGAGTGTGTAAATCAGAGGCCTCTCTGAATTCTTCAGAGAGAGATCAGAGTGCAGGAATTGAATTAAAATCTTTGGGTGGACTGAAGTATATTAAGCCACCCATACATGAAACAGAGGTATAAGTTTAAGTTTTAGATAAGTAAATAAGTAAGTAAATAAGTTTAAGTAAGTAAGAACATGTTTTAAGTGCCTTAAAAAGTCTTAGATATTAGTGTAGAAAAACAAGTCTTATGATAACTAAAATGTACAAAAAGCTGTAGCCTCAGTCCCGAGCTGAAACATTACAGTAGTCCTCAACCACGTGCATGTGTGGATTTCTGCACTCCTCACATACACTGCCAGCAGAAATGACTGAGTTTAAATCATTTGGCTCACAATCCATGAAAATGGATTTGCAGTTTTAGCCATGAAAGAAGGTGTGCAGAGTGGTGTGTCTGTGTTTGAACTAGGATAAATGAATATTGTTGCCTGTTAGTTATATTTTCATTGAGGACTTCCATATTGTGGATCTCTGCTGCAACTGCTTTGGCCTTTCCTATAAACTTTTTCTCATATGGGCAATGCTTGAAGGAAAGAGGACTATATGCATTACTTGAATCAATAAAAACTTGTCCTACATTGTAAGCACTTGAAGTACACTGAGAACTTGTCCTGATAATCTGAGGCCTGGCTGCACAGGTCATTGGGAGAGGAGGATGGAGAAGCATCCTCAAAGACAGCCATCACCTGAATTCCTTTCTGAACTTCTAATTTAAAAATCAGCTGAAAATGTATTTGTTTCAATGAGATGTTGTTTCTTCAAGATATTGTTTGCCTTGCAGTTCAAGGAGATTCACTGAGGAGGAAAAGAGAACTTGAGACATGGGATAAAGGGATTCAGTTCTCATTTTGAGAACTACTAAGGGAAATATTAATTATAAAATAAGGAAGACTTTATGTGATCAGAGTGAAAAATAAGAGGTCTTTTCATTATATGAGAGTATAAAGGAAATATTGCAAAAGTTGGAGAGCTCTTAATGTGCTTTTTCCTTTGAAGTAGAGTTGAGTATTTCCTCCTGCTTAGGGTGTCTAATACTGTAACAGTGAGGTCATGGGCCAGGGCACGACTCCAAGTGCACACAGGGCTCTTGCAGTGTCTGCTGCAGAACAGCTTGGAGAGAGGATTTATCCCATCCCATTTCTGAGGGATTTTGTTTCCATGAGAAGTTGTTACACTCCTGAGCCTGGAGATTCTCCATTTTCCATATTTAATTACATTACTTGGAACTGGGAGTTTAGTTATCTGACTCATTACAGGGAATGGAAATCAATGCCACTGAAGTGTCTAAACCAGAAAAGTAAACCACCCTCTTGTACACAGTTTTCTAAACACTATTTTTAAAATATCTCACACACACACCCCCAAACACACTGAACTGCTAGCCTTAGACCTCTACTCCAGCCTAACCTTTAATGTGTCTGGAGTCTCAAGGCCTGTCTTGCAGCAGCCACAGCTTGTCAACAGGCAGCACCAGAAACTGTGACAATGGCAACTGCTGAGTGAGAATTCCTGCAAGCACACGAGAATGTGACTGATCATCCAACCTCTGCAAGACAGATCACTTGTGTCAGCTCTTACCTTGTTTTCAGTTGGAACTCCCCCATAAATGTTAAGCCCTCTATGGGTAAATGCAATTTATGTGCATTAAATTAATGATGAAGTAGATATAGCCTCTAATATTTGCTATATTTTCCAGTTTCCATACTGAGGTGCTGGGCATGCAGAGTAAGGTGCACCACAAAGGTGCCTTTCTGCAGAGCAGAAGCAGCACTTTGCTTGCTGTTCTGATGCTGGAGTTCCACACAAAAGCATTCCCAACAGAAGCAATGGGAGCTTGAAAAACTAAGACAGGAACAATATGTACCAACTGAAATTTCTCCTTTTAATTTTTGAAAGCCAAAGAAGATGTTCCAATGCTTTTTGCACTAAATCTGCTAATTGAATATAACCTGTTTATTCTGACACAGAGAAGGAGAGTTCAAAAATTATCTTTAGGGCATCAAGCATTAGAAGCTGTTCTCACAAAATAAAACAGATGTATCAGATATATCTGGGATTCTCTTAAGCTTGTTGAGATTTCACTAGTGCTGTTTCTGTAGGAAGAGCTCAGATTCTTTCAGTGGTGACTCAGGAACGAGTCTAAGAAAACTCAAACAAGAAGAAATGAAAGTGTTTGGTGTCACACTATGCAAGACCCCCGTGGCACATATTTCCTCCCTTCCACATAAGAATTTTCAGGTCAAGCCAGTGCCAAAACAAACTGTGGAAACTAATTCTACCTTTGTGAATATTTAATCCTAAAGATCACTTGGCTAATAAGACAACATTGCCATAACCATAGGCTCTTGGAAATTCAAAGCTTGTTCAATTAGTTGCCTAATGGAAACTGAATTAGCAGAGTGAAGAAATTCATGGAGTCATTTTTGTTCATGGCATCCTCTGGTGCCTTTCAAGCGAGCAGGTGTCCAAGGTCACTGCAGCTGTGTCCCAGGAAAGCCAAAGATGCTGCCCTGACCCTGTGGTTTGGTGCTGTAGGTAATGAGTCAGTCAAGAGGAGAGAAATGCAGGCTGCTGGTGGCAGTCACCCCATTTCCCCCTAAATAACACCAGTTTAGAGACATTATTTGTAACCAGCAATGCAATTCCTGCCCTTGATATAGGTATTATGACACTTTTCCAGTTGGCAGAATTATTGGTGCTTTCATTGCCACCACGGATTGCTGCCTACTGTGTTTGTACTCGTTTGTCCTGCTTACTGCCTGCTCAACACAGTTAACTGCACTCATCTGCTCAGCAGAGACAGCAGCCATTACAATACAATTAGCACAGCTCTTTGAAAAAAAAAAATAACAAACAACAAACTGGACATCTCTCAAGGCATAAGCAGTGCAGAATTAAAACCTGTAATGGGATTGCCCAGTAGCCTCATAGCAACACTTGCTGAAACTTAACATTTTCCATTCAATTAAAACTACCAAATAATTCAAAATACTTTAAAACTTCAGTAGACAAGCACTGCCTCAAAGTGCTCCATTTGACTAGAACCCAACTACTTCATTACTAAAAATAGAATAAAAAGTCATCTTCTACACAAGCTGCAAATAGAGAAGAGATATAAAATTCTGACCCTGGGTGAGCACTAAAGAAAAGTGATGGCCCTCTAAGTATTAAGAATTTGGCATCAGATTCATTTTCATTAATATCTTGCTTCCCAACTCTAGAAGGAGAACTCTGCTCCCTTTCTACCTTTTCTGCTCCAATGGGCAGAAGGAAAGAAGTGGTCCTTTGCTGGAGAATGTTTGTTTTCCTCCCTTTGTTATCAAACAGTGGCTTCCTCACTAGGGTTTTTCAAGCTAGAATCATAAAACTATTTTGCCTAAACACATCTAAACACATCTTAGAGAGTAGCTCCTTATGTTGCAGTAATACTCCTTAAGCAAA
>VZTT01041092.1:0-16891 GCA_013400855.1 Buphagus erythrorhynchus | reverse complement strand
AGAGCACAAAGGAGCCAGGTGTATTCTAGCAGCTGAGAACCACAAAGGCGCCAGGGGTATTCCAGCAGCTCAGAACACAAAGGATCCAGGGGTACTCCAGCAGCTCAGAGACTGGAAGGGTACCTGGATGTACAAGGGTCACCTTGCCAGCCTCTCCTCATTGCAGACTAGCTCATCCACTCCTCATCCAGCCTAGCATGTTCTCACTTGAAATCTTTTCCTTCCAATGAAATTTATTTTAGGCTGAATCGTTTCACTACTGTGTTTACTTTGTATGCAGATAAGCTTGTTTGCTACACATCATTTTACTTTCCACATCAAAGGGTTTCTAATTAGGATTACCATGCATTTTGAGTTGCTTCTGTTGCAAACTGACATAGCTGTGAATTCTGTCCTGATAGGAAAGAGGAGCCATTCATTCTTACTTAAAACTGAAAAATTCATGAGCTTCTGAGTTTCTGGCTTTACAGTCCCAGAATCAGTTTACAGCCCAGAATCAGGTGGTAACCAATAAAAAGATACTGAACACATTTACTTTTGATTACAATGAGAATAGAACTAAGCCTCTGCAACACTTTGCCATTTTGAGAGAAGATGTAATAATTAAGAGTAACAGTTACCTCAAAAATCACTACTTTCAAATTTTGTCGGCTTACAAGGCACCATCTATGTAATTTGGCTATTTCCTGAGATACTGAATCATTAATTCTGCTGTTCTGGGGCAACTCCTATTGCACTAAAATAAAAAACCATATTAAATCCTCAATCTATACAAGAAAGAAATAGCATTCCATTCTATTTTCACTGAGTAGGATCAACAGTTTGATATCCCACCTCTGTAAAAGGTTTGCTTTTGGCAAAGGAGAAGAATTATAACATATGAATTGACTTAACATTACCTTATTAATATCAACAACTATTTGATAAGTAAGAATTTTTAAAATAAGACTATGACCAAGCAGACAACATGTATTTGCCTTACTGAAGTGTGAAGAAAAGATGTTACAATACAATGTGCTAAAGCTTTTCTTGCTATGATTAACTAAGGCAATAAAGTAATAACAGCACTTTTGCTGTTATCCCACCAGGAAGATCACCAGCAGTTGTCCACAGTATCACTTCTGTTCATTGCATTAGGAGTTTTGCTTTGGACTTCATCCACCAAAATCTCTTTTATGTCATTCCAAAAGCTCATTTCTCTTGTATATGAAAAAATAATATCTGTACACCTAAACATCATCATGTGATGTTTTGCAATTTACAGGCTCAAAGCCCCACTAACTATTTGCAAGGACTGGATGGAAGACCTATAATTGCTGCTCCTGTATTTACAAAGGTAATTTCTTCTATGACATATTTGAAAAGTAAAGGTCAGATAACTGTAAAGAGAGATAATTAAAAATTAGCTCGCTTAAAAAAAAAAGAAAAAAAAAAGATACTTTTCCTAAGCCATTCAAGGGTTTAAATGGCTTTATTAAATCTTACTGAAATCAGTATTACCTCCAGACCATTAAGACATTTACTGACTGTCTATTCATTTTCTCTATTAGATGTTACAGGATATTTCAGCTTCTGAGGGGCAGCTTGTTGTTTTTGAATGTCGGGTGAAAGGAGCTCCTTCCCCAAAGGTTGAATGGTATAGAGAAGGAACACTGATAGAAGACTCTCCAGATTTTAGGATATTACAGAAAAGTATGTTTCTTGTGTGAAAATATTGTGTCTAATAAAATATAGGCAAGCAACAAAATTGCTAACGTAGCAACACTGTGAATTTCTTATTACAACTGTAATTTTAATTTTCAAATGCAGTCAGAACAGCTGCAATTTTCTCTAAGTCGCTGAAATGCTAAAATTGTGAAAATTCAACAGAAATTCTTTAAATACCACACTAAACTAAACCTAAGTGAAACAATGGTTCATCATATCTTGATTTCATGTGGGTCAGAGTTTCAGAAATTGTCTTCAAGACAAAACAAAATCGTGCCAATACTGAAAAAAAAAACCCAAAACAAGTGTTTGGAGAATTTACTTCCTATTCCCAAGTTCCCAACAGTGTTCATAAGTGTTCACATTGTTCAGTGGCTTTGACATACCACTGAGTAAAAGGACTGGCTGTTTTCACCACCCCTTAAACAGAAAACTGGATCAAAAACAGTATTCCATCGTATTTAGAAGGTCAAACTATATATTTAGTGCTTAAGGAAAAAGAAATGTTGGCAAAAATAACTATATTCAATCTAATAATTCTGCTCTTCTTCCCTTCAGAACCACGATCTATGGCTGAACCAGGTAAGGATCATCAAAAAAATGCACTAATTTTTTTCATTACATAAATGTGGTGATGTAACCTCACTAAATATTAATTATTAAAACTTCATTATTTAATTAACATAATTTCTTCTTTCCCCCATGTTCTAAAGCTACTAGAGACATACATTTTGCTGCAGACTGCTCCACAAACATGTAATTTGAATTAATTCAGTCTCTTTTGAAGAAAATGTTTCCACCCTGCTTTGCCCCACTTTTAACTCAGGATCTAAACGAGCTAAAGATAATAAAATTAATGTATGAGGGTTCCCTGTACATCTGAGGTCCTGAAGTATCTGAGATGAGGTAGACCTGAGCTATTTTTATCAAGTCTACCAGTTAGGGAACATTGCATCAGATGTTTAGCCATGTCAGCCATGCCCTGTGCTCCCTACCAGCGTAATGTGAGAGTACCACATCAGGTGTTCCACCCCTGATATCAGCAAATCCTAAAAATGTGGCTGGATCTGCTGCTATCAAGGATCAGGGCAGAATGTGGACTACTTCACATGGCTGGAGCAGAGGAGCCTTACAGCTTTGATTATTTCTCCACAAAAGATTCACTCTCTCATTATGCTTTTTGCCACTAAAAATATGAAGCTGTCCCTCTCAAGATGGAAAATTACCAAATCTTATGGAATATAATCCTCTGTATTCTCCTTGCTCTATCTGAAATGTTTTTACTCCAAAAAGAGTCTTGAAAGAAACTGCCTCTGTCTGAGATTTAGGGATGAAAAAATGGAGCTTCTAGCAGAAGCCACCAACACTGTTCTGTTACTGTCCAGTGGCATCACTGCTGAGTAATGTGAAGCAGGTTTTAGGGGATAATCAGTTGGGTGCAGTTGTCACAGCCTCATCACCTGCTGCTCATTCAGAAGGAATCTGGATTTCCACGTATGCAGTGGTTGGCAGATCCCAGCACAATAAACTAGATACTATAATGCCTTAAACTAGTTCTGTTATCATACTACTAGAATAAACTATTATTGTCCTAGAGTTGATAACAAACAATCTCTTTGTTGCTATTAGGTTTTCCTTGGTGATGACATGAAACAATCAAGTTAAAGTGTGTTATGGCCTTCTGCAAAAGTCCTCATAGAATATTTATCCTGTAGGGTTTTAGGAAAGTCTATTGCAAAACTGTAGGGAAATAGTCACTGAGTAGGTGGAGAAATTTTATCAGCCCACACTTCAATTCCCTTTAGATGTTACTGTCCCTCCTGCTCCCAGCTACACAGCCAAACCAAAAGATCTCCAATCCCATCAGGGTAGGTATTTATTAGCTGGAACTGCTGCCCAGACGTGTCAGATACTGGGCAGACAGCAATGTCAGAAACCCAGACTGACTTTTCTAGATGGAATATAATTTTTCCTGGTATAATTTTGCTAGCATATTTTTGATGTCCATTAGTCATCTTCACAAAGAAGTGAAAAGACAACTTTCTGTAAGCACAGTTAGCACAATCCCCTCTATCTGCAAATCTGCACTGGTATTTTTGAAAACAACAGTCTATGTGTATGTGTTTTATATTTCTCCCCTTTACAGAGTGACTCCACTTGAACTGTTCCCAGACAATTATAATTAATCTTTCAATCTACAGAGAGAAAAATACCTATATTTTAGTGAGCTGAGGGTGACAAGTACACAATATATTTTTCCAAAGTAAATTTTAAGTTTTTAAAGTCTGTACTTCATGTGTTAGGAAAACATTTTCTAATGTTTTCCACACACTGCTGACACCTGTTCTTTGCTTTCACTGGGCATGCTGGAGCACAGAGGGTACCAGTTGCTGCAGACAATGCTGATAACAGCTGCTGCACACAAAGGCTGCCAAAATTGATAATATTGATGGAACTAGAAACAAACTGAGCAAGGTGGAAGACCTTAAGGAAATCTCCCCAAAGGTAGTCAGGGTTCTGTGTGTTTGTTCACTGCACGTTCACTTCAAATACTAATCCTGCTCTGATGCTTTGCAGAGGAGATTTGTACCCTCGTTATTGCTGAAGTATTTTCAGAAGATTCTGGCAGTTTCACCTGTACTGCAAGCAATAAATATGGCACAGTGTCCAGTATAGCTCGTCTGACTGTCAAAGGTAAGAGTCAGTTTGAGTCCTTTGCTCCCTAGTAAATACAGGCAGAGCAGGCTGTGATTTTTGCTGTGTACTGCTGACTCCAATGCAGCCCAAGTACTGGCAATGCTCTTCTTAACTAAAAGTGTGAGAATTCTTTGGGGAGAAAAAAAAAAAGTTTGCATTTCAAAGATGTAATTTAGTGGAATAATTCACTGGGGACATGGCTGAAGACCACTGACTGATTTTCCAAAGTGCAACAGTGTCCCCTTTCCCTCTACCTTTACTACATTCCTTTTTCAAGGGAATTTGTTCTTAAACAAACAAGGTCAAACAATTCAGTGCAACAGCAGAGATCAGAGTGAGTTTTTTGAAGTGTAACTTTTGTGATTTCACTTCACTGTGATTTCTGGCATGGACATACCCAAAGGTTTGACCTCTCCTCTTTCAGCACCTGAAGACAGCAGCAATGCTGCTGCCCTTCACACGACGAGCTCCATCGACTTTGTCGCTACCGAGCACCAACCTCCCCCCCAAACTCCTTCCAGCCACGGGGCAAACCAAACACCCAAACCCAAACTCGAAGGTGTTCTTGTGAACCACAATGAACCCAGGTCCAGTTCCAAGGCAGGGCTCCGTGTCCACTTCAAGCTGCCTGAAGATGAAAAAGGAAGTGAATCATCCTCAGAGGATGCTCCTGCAGCCACAAACCAAATCAGACCCAACCATTTCCCAGAGAAGATAAATGGACAGCCAATGAAAATCCCAGAGCCAACATCACCATCCAAGGAACCTCCCCCAGTACTGGCTAAACCAAAGCTGTAAGTAAACAGAAGTCTAATTCTCCAGCAGCATCTCTGATATTATTCAGTATTTATTGACCATGACACTATTGCACTAGAGCAAAAACTCAAATGCAGAATAAAAAGATTACATGGTGTTGGCCTAAATAACCATAATCTTAGAAAACAGATTCTCCAGCACTGGATTATTTTTTCTGTATATCCCTCTCAGGAAAAGTGATCTCCAATTCAAAAAGGAAAATGTTTTCCCTTTGAAATGTTATTAATTCCACACTGTTTTCTGCTGCAATCAAAAGGTGAAGAACACTGATCTTATGCAGGCAAAATAAAAGCAGGTTCTTCAAACATATCTCACTCAATTCTGGGTAGGAAATACTGCCCAAAGCAGACATTTTCAGTCTTGCACATAATACACACTGGCAACCAGCAAGCAACTGTCCTCCCAAAGGCCATGCCTCATGACTTCTATGTCCCACAAACGTCATCTCCTCCTAAAAGAGATAAAATACTTGGAAATGCTTGATAACGTGAAACCACTTGAACTAAAAAGCACCTGCATGATTGGTGCACTGGGAGCTCACGGGGAAATCTGAAGAAGTAATGTAGTTTTCTTAGAGGACAATTTATGGAATTCACACCGCAGTTTATTAGGAAAAGTATTTCCAGCATTTTTTCCAACCTCCCACATGTAGTTTAACAAAAAGCACACAAACATCTCCATTTCATTTCTTAAACAGGCAGAAGATTTACCTAAGGGCTCAGGAAGGACTTTATAAAGTAATTCACTGGTAGTCTTAATCAAGGATGTAATTTCATAGCATAAACATTACAAGGAGAAGACAGAACTGACATTCCTTGTAGCAGAGGAAGAACTTGGAGCACAGGGTTTTAATTTGTGAAGCCCATACTCACAGCCCTACATACTTTCTGAGCTATAGGGAGTTTAGGGGGGAGGCACAGAAGCAGTATGTAAGCACCCAATACTTGCATAAAGCAAAATTTCTCCCAGCTCCCCCTTCCCAAAAAAGCTGTGTTACAAAGGATTGCTTTGTTATGCAGATGTATATATGAAGGGCACAAAATCAGGCCCACACAACTGCTAATTCTCTAACATTCTACTTTATGGAAGCTTGAAATTGCTATCTTTATCTGCCTTTAATGGGATTTTTGTTTAGTACATTGTAGAAACAAAGTATTTTAACTAAAACCAAATTATGCTGAGTGTACATTTGCTGTGTCAGGAGCAGTTGTGGTTGGTCTCTACATCTACATTTTCCACTTTTTATCCGTAGTTATTTAGTACTCCATAGTTTATTACACAATCATTTTCCATATCCTCTATCTCTTTTCTGATTTTGGAAGGGAAAAAGCTCTCCTGTTTCTCATGTGCTGTATTTCCATATACATAATAACTAAACAAAACACTTGACAAGGCAAAATGATTTTCCTTAATTGCAAAGTAAAAGAGCCATGAAAAACTATATAGTAGATAGCATCTAAAAAAACAACAACTGCAGGGAATGCAAGTCCTCGGAATTATCCACTCCTGCCTGTCACTCAATGTCAACACCACCTAAACTAGGTTGGTAATACCTCTTATGGTGGATTATTACAAACCTTTATCAGTCAAAGTGCTGGTTTCACAACCCACTTCAGCAGGAGGTAAATAATGCAACCTGGCTTACAAACACTCATTGAAATGCTGATACACCAAATCTCACTCTCAGTTACCCAAGCAAAGAGGCACTAAGGCGACTTTGACAATCTGAAATATCTTCGAGTAAGATTTATATTTATATTTCACATGCTAAAATGTAAGAATTATCTTCAGATAAATAATTCACAGACAAAAAGCTTTGGTGCCTCTGGCAAAGAAGGGGAGATGAGGGAAAAGGTTATTGTAGTGGCAAACAAATATGATGTTCTTCTCACAATGTTAGAGAATATGTCATGTAGCAGTTTCCTATCTCTTACTGTATCATAGGACATAGAATTTTTCTCTCTGAATTCATATACAGAAATTCAGCCAAGTGGTTCATTCAGGGCTCATAACCAATTTTGTTGATCTTTATTTTCTGTGCAGTGACCAGAGCCAGTTAAAACAGCTCCACAACCAGGTCTTGCTCGAACAACAGCAGGTGCATCAGGCATCTCTGAGAGAGTTGTCATTCAACAGCACTTTGGTGAACTCTGCTACTTGCCTGTACCAGCAGTCCACCTCGACCCTGTACAAGCAAAGCTCAGCCTCTGCTTCACAAGCCTTTGGCTACAGCCGGCCCAGGCAGTTCCTGGCACCACAAACGCCCCCGCCGGGCAGTCCCTCTGCCAGCTCCTCAGCCACATTCAGCAGCGTCCCCCAGGCAGCTCAGAGAACAAATCACACGGAAAATTTCATAGGAAATCCTCCACCTGCCCCGTCCAGGTCCTCAGGAGGGTTTACAGGCAAAAGTGAACAGTCTCTAGCAAGCCCTAAAGAATCTGTGGTGCCTCCATTAACACTTTCTGCAAGCAGTGTAAAACAGTTCCAGCCACAGACTGTGACTCCAGCTCCCCTCTCCCCAACTGGACGGATCCAGAATCCAGTGGCTTTCCTTAGTGCTGTTCTTCCTTCACTTCCCACTGCACCATCCACCAATGCCATGGGACTGCCCAGAAGTACACCAGCCACGTAAGTAGCAGAAACCACGTGCACAGAAGCAGGGACAAACAAGCCAAGTAAACTCGGATGTATTCCTGTTCAGGTGTTCAGTGGGGGAGTCACTGAAATGCAAGTCTTTTGTAAAATAGAAAAGTGATTTATTCATATATTCTGGAACCTTTACATGCAGTAAAGAAGGGATAATACCTTCTGTAATCAGACAGAATTCAAGATAGAGAAAAGTGAATGTACAAGCAGATGTACAAGAATGTGGAGGCTCAGAGATTCATAAGACTGTACTAGTGTGAGAAAAGAGATTTCATGAGTTTGCAGGATAAGTCACTCCAAGACTCTTTGCTTACATCAGGTATAAAAACATTCATTCCTATTGTAAGCAACAAGTAAAGTTTCAAAGGTACATTATAGTGCAAGGTTTTTTTAGTCCATGTGAATCTTATGTAAAGGTATTTTTCAGGTTGCAGTACTTTCTACATTTGAAGTCCCCCAGAAAATCTCAGGAGAGTTAATGGTTTGCACATAAATACCTTAATTAACAGCCAGCATGATTTCTATGACAAATTAGCTACCATGGTACAAGCAAATAAGGATGATGATGTACTGGCAAGGTGGTGGCCTTAAAAGTCTCTTTACGGGTGAAGTTGAAGCAAATTTCCATTTTGTGGACCAGGTGAAGTCTGTTAGCATGGCTAGCACCTGTACATTGGTACAACTATTCACCCACAGAACTCCAAATCCTGCACAAAGTAAGGAGTATTTTCCCCTTTTATCAATGGTACAGTTCAAGGTACTGATAGCCATCAGCAAGTCACAATCTCCTGACTATCCTGCTGATACCACATCGACCAATCTGTTATTACAACAGAAGAATGTGTCCCTGTGTCTATAGCATTCACCACTCTGTGTGCCA
This sequence comes from Buphagus erythrorhynchus, assembly GCA_013400855.1. Taxonomy (NCBI): domain Eukaryota; kingdom Metazoa; phylum Chordata; class Aves; order Passeriformes; family Sturnidae; genus Buphagus; species Buphagus erythrorhynchus. The sequence continues at coordinate 8,145 of VZTT01041092.1, read as the reverse complement.
AGAATCCTGCCTTCAAACCAGTGCTGCACTGCTCCTCACAGCCCTCCCAACTGCCCAGCACAGCCACATAATTGCCATCACCCCATGGCATGTGCCTGGAAGTCTTCCCAGCCCTGGCATCCTGATCAGGCAAACAGCATAAAGCTATAAGGTCAGAGTGAAGGTTTTCACTTGGGCCAGCTCAAGCCTTTGGTCTGCTTCCACAATGCTGCAAGAGCAAGCAAAAATGAGCTGCAGCTGTCACCAGTCCCCTTCCACCCTTCAGAGCTGGGGCACGAGTGCTCAAGGGCTGTTCTCTTTGCATTAATGATACTTAACCTCTGCAGTGTGCTGTCCTTTCCTCACTGCTGCACAGGCATGGCCACACAAGTCATCACAACATGCCTGCCAGGCAGGCAATTATTAAATATGTTTTCTTCATGTCAGCTTTCTTGAGTCCCAGCCCAGAGCTGAATTTCCACACAGCTAGTGCTCCTTTCACTGAGATTCAAATCTTGACCTCTGCATGGGAGAGTCTTAGCAGAGCACAAAAGGTCAGGAAGGAACCTGAACAGTATCTGTGATCATCTGTAAATACCTATACTCTTTTTGGCATTATCAATGACAGTAATTCTGGCTACAAAGGAGTTGAGAGCTCAGTGTCTGCAGAACACAAGGATGATACTTTGCAAAGCAATCACCAGTTATGCCTTTACCTGGAGCCTCTTATCAAGATCCCAACACCTGCTCTAGTAAACTACCTGAATATTGCACACTCCCTAGGAGTGTCCTGCTGCTGTGCTCCAGCACTGCACTCTCACAGTCTCCTGACAGTCTCATTTAAGAATTTAACTATTTTCAAACCTTACTAAAATGAAACAGACCACATCTATAAAATAAAAACAAAAAATAACTCTTGATGTTAGGTGTCATAAAAGGGTGAGAGAATTTAAAGAAGTAAAATTAACAGAAAGAGTAAATGATCAAGGAAGATATGAGATAAAGACCAATGACAAATTGTATTAACTTGTAAATTATTGCCTGATAGCAGTCAAATGTACATATTGTACACCTAAGGTAACACCTACACTCATTTGTTTAGCATTTCCTGTGACATCATTATTGCAGGATAAATATAAATGGAACCTAGATGCTTATTGTAGCACTACATCCCTTATTTTCTTTAAAATATGTGTTTTTAATTTCTACTGCATGGGAATGGGATGCCCCATTGAGATAGTACCAAAACCAAATCATATCCTGTATGGTGCTTTGGCTTCTATGTAAATAAATAATAGATTCCACCATAACATATCACAACATACAGGTGGCAAAATATATGTATACTGGTTGCTGCATGTTAGTATCAGAATTTTCTTTTAATAGCCCAACACAGGGATTAACAAAGAAAAACCTGAAGCCTCTGCCATTAGCAACAGAAGATTCTATTCGGGAAAACAAAGTTGCACTTGTAAAGGACCTGGAAAGAAAACTGCATTTCAGAGAGGATGCTAATCAACAAAATGGTCAGCAGGTAAGAAAATCAAGTGTTATTAAAACAAATTTCACTCATGAACAAGACATATATGATGATGATGTGGAAAAAAAGGCATTTGTGTGGGTGAGCTGCAACACTACTTTGCAGGGGGACCTTTTGGTTTGGAATAGCAAACTGGAGCTTTAAACAAAGCATGAGGGATGCAGCTGTAAAAAATTTACTTTGTGACTAAATAGCATTTTTCATTTCTGATCATCTCAAAGGCTGGTATGAGTATAAAACTTCTTTATTTTCATGGAAGCTTCATGGACATTGGCTTTTACTTTTTTGCTTTGCACGTTGCTCAATTCATTGCACGAACACATTCATATACTATCTTTTAAAACAAAGAGGAAAGTAACAAGACAGTTTAGGATTAGGCTTTTGTTTTTCTTTTGGTTGAATTAAAAAATGGAAAAACGGGCTTTCAGTTTTTTAGCATTAAACTCATTTTTCCAAATTTCCAAATGAAAGATATATTTATATATGAATTGACATATATGAATTGACAGGGACTTCTTGGAGACCTTTATTATAAGAATTTAGCAAAATAAAAAAAACTCTTACAAAGTTCAAGGAACAAAATTCACAGTTCACTCTTAACTGGGATCAATAAATGCACTGGATCTGCGAAATCTCTATGAAACTAAAGAAATAAAAAATGAGATAGTATTTAGAGGTTGAAATGACTGAAGCACTCTCAAAAAACAGTAGAACACACTAAGTTAGATAGCTGCTCTGCCTGCAGGTGCTTATTTTTCTCTCACCTTGGCCATGGAGCCCTCCAGAGCAGTCCCACCAGCTCAGGTTTAAGGCAGCAAAGCAGGGTTTGCCCTCATCTGCCATCAACCAAAGAACTTTTCCCAACATCCATCAGCCCTTCTGACAGAGAACATGCAGAGAGAAGCAAAATGCCACCGAGGCTGTGGAGCAAAGTCCCCTCTGTGGACAACTGCAGTGTAATCCCTGGGGTTTTTTAATTTTGCTGCTGACCTTTCTTTCTGGCAGACCACACTGCCAAAGCACTTTGAGTAAAACAACTGGCAAGCAGAACGTTTTGCAGATGAATCACAAGTGTTACAATTTGTACTTGCTATGCTAGTAAGACAAATTATTTAGAGAGCTACTGTGAAATACCAGTCAGTCTTTGGAGTTAACTGCATGATAACCCCTTTAGAAACAATGAGCACTACTAGTGTCAAAAGTTACCTGCTGACAGCAGAAGTTATTTATACACTTACTTGCTATTCTGTACGAGACCAAACTGAAATCTTGATTCTCAAATTCCTCAAACACTGAAAAAGTTCAAAGCTGGCACTTCTCTAATTGTTACAGTAATTAGAATGCCAATGGCAATGCACTAAAGTCAAGAAAAGTTTCCTCATTTTCCTCTCAATTCCCAACTTTAATCCCTTCTGATTTTACTCTTCTCATCCAAGAAAAGCTACTCCAGCAAATTCAAGCCTGAGTCTTCTCCTCAATGAAGGCAGGATTATTTCAACAGATGACAGGATGAAGAGTATTTTCCAAAATTCCTATTGCTTTACACTATACAGAATAATCAACATCATGACAATAATATGCTGGAGTGCTGGATTCACACCCATATATTTTGTCCTGTTTTTTCCTCTCACAGTTAACACAATTAAAAAGGACACATTTTCATTCTACACATAGAATATCTGTATTAAATCAATTTTTTTAATGGTAGGGAAGGGCTTACTCTCCTAAATACAAATGCAAGTCTCCTCTGTGAGACAGATCACTGCATAATGGAGTAGAGCATCCACTAAGAATCTCAAATGTTGGTTTCTTTGTATGGTCTACATGCTATTTTAAAAATGCTTTCCCATAAAATGTGTCCTCTGGTGTATAGTTATTTAGAGCATTGTACTGGGACCCCACATTTCAATAGCAGAGTTCATTCTCATTTGCAATACCTGCAGAGCACACAGGGATCATCCAGAACAAATGCTGCAGATGACAAACCTGTGCCTTAAAGTCCTGGTGTTGTCTTGTATTACTACATAAAGGGCAGTAATGAACAGGAGGGATTTGCATTCTGGTGCTCTGTTTATTATCTAAAATTGACTTCCGTATGAAAAATGCTCAGCTCACAAGAGAAGATTTTCCTAAGTGTCAGCATTATGCACTCAGCATGATATCTGATAATCCAGATGTACTCCTTCTGTTTCATCCAGTACATCATTCATCACCAACAATAAAGAAATCCAGGATCAGAACATATTTGGGAATTTTGCTGATGCTGCATGAGACAGAACAGATGAGTCTCTGGGCTTCTACAGCTCTGATGACCAGGAGGTGCTGACAGAAATACAAATATGACTTTGCCAAGATTCTAACTGCAACTTTGATCAAGTACATGCAATAACAAGCTGTCATTTTTACCAGAAAAAGCCATCATACCCATCATTCCTGCAGATGGTGGCAAGCTCTAGTGCCAGGTGAAATTTCATCACAATTAGGAGTGCTGGGAAAAAAAGTGATTCAGGGGACCCCAAACATCTTCAGTCAGATTTTCTCAGTTCTTTCAAACAAAAGGTGCACCAATGGCTTTGTGCAATCACAGGAAGATGTTAGGACAAATCCCAGGATAGAGGAGACTTGACTCAGTGTCTTCCTTGGCTTGAAGACAATCGAATCTGTAACTCTGAACTCCCACAAGGACAGGCTTCACTCCTTGCTAGTGGGTACATGTCATTATGGTGCTGCCCCATGTTGCTCAAATAATTAAGCATTCTTTAACAGCAGGAGAAAAATCTGGAAATTCCAGCTTTCAGAACAGCTTCTGTAACAGGTGACCTGAGCTAGAAAAGCTAGAAAGCTAGCTAGGTGGTAGAAAACCACCTTCTCCAGCTCCAAGAATAAAACTTAAAACTTTCAGGCACCAAGAACAGGCCCTCAATTAGCAGGACATTTCAAAGAGCATTTCAGCTCAGTGATTAGGATCCTCTGGGGAAGCTATTAGAATTTTTTCTTCCAGGTTGTGATGAAGAAAAGGAACAGAGAAATAAAAAGTGAATCACTCTAGTGCCCAGAAACGAGGACAAAGAACACCTGCGTTCTTGTCCTTGCTGTAGTGGATGTTTCAGTATTTCTGCCAAGTGAAAGAGGACAAGAAGGACAAAGAAGATCCCCATCCACCTCTCCACCCCCAGAATGTTTTATTGGCACAAAGCCTGGAGCTTTCTCTTGGAGACTGAGATTGAAATGCTGTGAGAACAAGCATCCAAGTCTCCTAACCCCTGAGTGTCAGGTAGCTGCACCATTTGATGAAAGGAGAGCACAGCCAGTGTTACCTCCACTTCCCAAAATCTCCAGTCTAGTCCACTGGGCCTTTCAACTGCCCTACAAGTAAAATATCTCAGTAATGTTCAGTTAGAATGAGTCATGTGGAAACAAAAAGATGTGTGGGGAGAAAAGGAAGGAAGGAGACTTTGGGGAGACTTTGGCAAATGGAAAAATATAAATGTGTAATGGAAACTAATTATTTTTCCCTGGTATTTGAAAGCATTCACAGGCTTCACCAATATAAATAATACTATAAATATTTCCTCTGTTAACAGAGGAAATTCAGCTTTACAGGCAAAACTTAGAAATTAATGATATTATCTCCTCAACATTTTGTTATAGAAACAATATAAAATAGAAAAAGGAGGTAATTAAACCTCAAAATCCTGTACAGTAATAAAATGAAATTAATTACCCGTGCAATAATAAAGGAAAGCAGAGTTAAATACCAGGACCTGATTTATACATTTTGGTTATAAGAACTACAAACCATGCTCACGTATCTGTGTCATTTACTATGAAGAATATGTGGCAATGCTGATTGGTTGTGTCTTATGTAAGACTCAGATAGCAGCCTTATTTTTAGGACAAAGAAAAAACCTACAGCTGTTTAGAAAATTATGCACAGTCCTCACATGAATATTCTTTACCTTTGCTAGAGAATACTTGGTAAGAAATTTCAGAGCAGAAGAGATGCAGGGTTTGTCCAAAAGCTTTTCAATCACTAAAAGCCAAAGCCATATGCAGATCCCAAGTTATCACACAGACCCTGACACCAGTAACACCTCAACACTGATCCCACAGAACCATCTCCTTGCAGTTCCCATAGTGAGCCCTCAGTCCCAGAAAGGCCCAGGGATCACCCAGAACTCTGTTCCCAGGGCACAAAATGACACTTCATTCAATCACTCCAAAAATCTGGCTTAAAATCAAGCTTCACATCATCTCTCAAAGTTCAGCAAATGTAGGCAACTTCAGACCAAGGATGGGAATTTGACCACAAAGACTCCCCATGGAAGCTTGTCTGCTCTGTACTAGAAATGAAAAATTATTTAAGAATCTGACCAAGACAAATTGATATTAATATATGTATAAACTCCCTGTAATTGTGGCTATCTTCTCAAGACCTAGATCAAATCAATTAGAAAGTACAGACAGGTTTTCATGGTAGGGATCTTGGCTTGCAGAGCTCATCACATCAGAGAGGGAAGCTGAGCTCTTCATGCTTGCACACACTCACTCCAGCTGCCAAATCTGTGGGAATTGGAGATAGCAACTCCATTTCTCCTCTATTTCCTTCTTGCTTAATCACTCCAAATTGTATTTTGAATATTGTATAGCTAGACAATGACTTACTAGGCTCTTCATGGGTTTGTGTTCGGGTAAGCATAAGATTCATGCTCTGTGCTATGTAAGATAACCCATATAATTCATTTGCAGGAAATAAATCACCCCAGTGGTAGCTCTTCATAGGACATGACAAGGGGAGAAAAGCCTGTACATTGGATCTGCTGCTTTTTGATTCCCACTGTTGAGAGGGGAACAGGGAGAGGAGACAGAATCCAAACTAATCAGGAGATTTCAGTCAGAGTAGCCTAGATTAGGCTGTGAAATTAAGGAGTGTTACAGCTTGGAAACAGATGCTGAGATGCAATATATGCCACTTTCTTAGATAAACTGTTACATGGATTTAGAATAATTCTGCCAAAATGGCAATCTAGTAAGAGTTACAAAACTGGGATTAAATTGGGACATTTGTCTAGCGTTGGCAACATAATTGTTTTTGTATAGTGTATGAGAATCAACATTCCAGCAGAGCTCCCCTAGCCTTTCTGTTTGTGGTAATTTCCATGAGTTACTATGCTAACATCAGATTATTTTGATTCTACAAGCTTCTACTAACTGTTAGTATGTATATTCCCTAAAATCTTAATCCTGCTAAAGATAAATTTGAACTACAACAGATGCAGGATTTTAGAACTCATATTCATACACAAAGGTGCTTAGAATATAAAAGGAAGTACTACACTCTCTGCAATTCCCTATTTTTTGCCAAACATGTTCACAGGTAGCAGAAAGGCCCAGGAGTTAAATTCCTTGACAAGATCTAGGAGACTGTGATGCAGCTCTCTTCTGTGTCACAGATTTTTCGTGTTACCTTCAGCTTCTTTAGGCCTCTATTTCAGGTAAAATGCAGGTAACAGCCCTGCCCTGAAGGGTGCTGTGCTCTCAGCTTGTTAAAAATGATGAGGCCAAACAGATTCATCACAGAGACAAAATGATGTGAACCTGTACCTTTGGCAAGGTTACAATGCCAATTGTAACATCAAGAGATTTTGTTTGTTGTGCAGGACAAAGTACAGCCACCCACCAGCAGCCTACAACAATATTGCCAAGGCAGAGCAAAGGCAAGCAGAGGAAAGCTGCATTTCACTTCTCTATCTGCCACAGAGTTCCACTAGAACAGTACAAAACCACTCCAGATACATATTCAGCACATTTCCTGGCTTTGCTTTGGCCAGTTTCAAGTCTTTTACCCTTCAAACTATACTGTAACAATATTAATACAACCAATTCTGCATACCATGCACACTAAACAGTGGGCATTAGATGTAGGAGAAATAGCCAGGTTTTCAAAGGTGCAATCAGCCTATACAGATAAATATATACAATTATAGATGCATTACATACATGATACTTTGTACAGAGCGTTACACCACTGAACAGGAGCTTGAATTTCTAGCTGGTAGATATAATAATGTTAAATATCTGACTACTGTATTGAACAAGTATGTGAATTACTGCCTGAAAAAGTTTCATGTTCTAGGAAAGCTGCCAAAAAAGGAGCTGCAATGCTACATTTTTGACTCCAAACCAGGGCTTGAACCTTTGTACTCTTTCCCTCAGTCTCCTCAGTGTGCTGAACTGCAGCCTAGTTTTAACGTTGTACTCAGTGGCTACATGGGCTTGTTCTTTGTGTGCACTTTACAAAATACTTGTCTGAAACACAACAACAACACTTTGCCCCACACCACTTTTGTAATCACATTCAGAAATAGGCTTATGGCTTCTGTGATAAAAACAGTTCTTCAGAAAGCCATATTAACAACTCCTTTCTGTTCTTCCTAATCCTAAAAGAAAACCTACCAAAGAAGCAAAAACCTCCAAGATTATACTCTGCATACAAGAGGGTATTCTCACTTATTTCAGAGATTTCTGTTCTTTATAAGAAGTTTGGTGTAGCACCTTCAGTCTCTGAATGCTGGTGTTCAAATTTTCACAGCAAAGTTAACTTGGTCTTGTTGGTTTGGTTGTAA
>VZTT01041088.1:11074-21136 GCA_013400855.1 Buphagus erythrorhynchus | reverse complement strand
TCTGCCTTCTTTTAGTTTAAAACCATTACTTCTTGTCCTATTGCAACAGGCCCTGCTAAAAGCTTTGTCCCCAGCTTTCTTAAAAGTCCTCTTTGAGTACTGAAAAGCCCAAATAAGGTCTCCCTGGAGCCTTCAGGCTGAACAACCCCAACTTTCTCAGCCTTTCTTCAGAGTGATGGAACATCTCTCCTATAATAAGTTTTCTGGCCTTCCTCTGGATCTGCTCTTACAGCTCCATATCTTTCCTGTGCTGGAGACCTCAGGGCTGGACTCAGTACTCCAGGTGGGGTCTAACAAGAGCAGGGTGTGGAGAATCCTCCCCCTCAATCTGTTTGCCATACTGTTTCTGATATAGCCCAGCATACAGTTGACTTTCTGGGCTGTCCAGCTTTTCATCTACCAGCACCCACAAGTCCTCCTCCTAAGGGCTGCCCTCAGTCCTTCATCCCCCAGCCTGAACTGATTCTGGGGGTTGCCCTGACTCAGGTGCAGCACCTTGCATTTGGCCTTGTTGAACCCCATGAAGTTCCCAGAGGCCCACTTTTCGTGCTTGTCCAGGTGTGGATGGCATCCCATCCTCCAGGTGTGTCAGCCACATCACTCAGCTTAGTGTCTCTTGCAGACCTGCTGAGAGTGCACTCAATCCCTTCATCTGTTTTATTAATCAAGATATCAAATAAAACACTGGTCCCAATATGGACCCTTGAGGGACATCACTTGTCATTGCTGTCCATTGGGACTCTGAGCTGTTGACCAGTACCCTCTTGTTGGCCATATCCAACCAATTCCTTATCCATCTAACAGTCCACCCATCAAATCCATCTCTGTTGAATTTAGAGAGAAGAATGTTGTGGGGGACTGTGTCAAAAGCCTTACAGAAGTCCAGAGAGATGACATCTATAGTCATGCCTCTGTCCACTAATGTAGTCACTCTACCATAGGAGGTCATTAGGTTAGTCAGACAGGAATTTTTGCTGGTGAAGTTGTGCTGCCTCATCACCTTCTGGTCCACCATGTGCCATAAGAAGTCATATAGTTTCATTTATTTTGGCCTTATTTTTCTCATTTGTATGGTTACAAATCAAGATTAGATGAAGGTAAACTCTTGCAGATGGGACAGTGGCCGTTTGTAACCATGACGATAATACAGAAATTAAAAGCTTGAGCTACAGCGTTACTGAATGAAAGAGGGTGTACATGGAAACAGAATGAAACAGTGTCTTTTGTTGGTGTTGCAGATCTCTTCAAGGAGGTGGCAGGCCCTACAGAAATGTGTGACCAGAGGCAGCTGGGCCTCCTGCTTCACGATGCTATCCAGATCCCACGACAGCTTGGGGAAGTGGCAGCCTTCGGTGGCAGCAACATTGAACCCAGTGTGCGCAGCTGCTTCCAACAGGTAAGATAAAGACCTTCATGTGAAGAGCAAAACAAAAACAAACTCTCTCTTAAGTTTGCAGATTCACTTGTACATGCTGATGTAAAAAGAAGAGAGGAATAGAAAAACACCCATTGAGTTTTGAACAGAAATGAATATGCTCCTGCAACTAAGTATGCGAAGTTCATGTGAAAACGCAGCTGTAAAAGATGGTTTATGGTTTACGAGAGGATCAAACAGATTATATTTAGCCAGAAGAATATATAAATCTTCTTGATTCTGACAGTGTTTGCTGCTCTAAAAGCTGTTAAAAATTTTGTTGCAGCCAATTATCCTGCTTTGCATTGTTCAAAGCAACCTGATGCTGGGAGGACGACATGCTTTTTCCAGCTGGAAATAAGGCATGATCTCAACAGAACAAGAAAATTAATGTTGGTAGTAATTTTTGGCCTTGTGCACCAGGAAATTATTTAGCATTGTTACTGACAGAAGACCTTACAGTTGCATGAAACTTCAGGTGTAGTCGTTTTTATACTGTGAGGCTTTATGCAGCAGATCAGAACATGGAATAAAGCTCTTGCAGCCTGCTGTGCAGCTCCACACTACATGCAGGGGGTTAATGAGGCTGCAAAGAGTGTCTGTCTGTTTAAAGAAGATGAGAATTAAAAACAGGATGTTGTAATGAAACACAACTAACTCTGACTTTTTCAAGGATGCCTAAGGCTCCAACTGTTAGCTATTGATAGCTATACTGCTTCAGTGCATTATTTTTGTGAAAGCAGCTGATTTGAGCATTGTCAGAAATTCTATATGGATTAAAATACACCATGGCTTATATAAAATTACTGACTTGGATATTTCTGATTTTATTGAATTGAACGTTAAAGATTTTAGTGAACTTTCCGAGGATTTTCTTTTGCCATTTTTTCATAGGGATTTCTACATTTTTGTCCAGTTCTTTAAAAAATGCAGCTGTGCTAGCTTTTTTTCCAGAACTATTAGATTCATTTCTGGATTCAGGAAATTACGATTGGAAGAGTGTTTGTGCAGGTCATGAATAATTTGGTAGATACTTACAGAAGTTGATTTGACCAATTAACCCTGTAAAGCTTCCCCTGATGTTTTTAACAATGCTGCTTCAGACATTAAGGGATGGTGCTTGACATATCTATCACTGGCCTTGAGTGGTTTGAGTCATGCTGAAACAAATCGTTCATTTAGTATTTGCAGACTTTCTGTGTGACAGAGGAATGACCTTTATGTCCCTCTAGGATCTACCCCATCTCCCATGCTATTCAATTATGGGTGGGGGATACTAGCAAGATAGTGTTTAAATACTTGATGTGTTACTACGATTATACTGATAACTCATCTCACATGAGTAGTTCAAGTTCGGTCCCTGGTCATTAGGAAAGCATAGAGAAAATGTGCAGCTGCATGTCAGTTAGCCCAGTGAAAACAAGTATTTTGTTGGTGAGGAAGTAACACTCTCTTTTTTCATGCTTCTCCCTCTTTCTGCTAAAAATGAACTTGGACCATGAATAGGTTAAGAAGCCTAGCGTTGCTTTCCATCATGTGTTACCATTTAAGAATAACTTTCATTTTAAGCTTTATTTTGTTCTTCCATTGAGCTCAGAAATATGACCTCTGTTATTGCTGACAAAGTTGATGAATACAATACCTTTGTAGCTAGGCTTCTCCAGTGGTTACAACTTAAAGAAAATGTGGAAATGTGTTTGCTTGCTTCTTAAAACAATCAGGTTAATACCTTAGCTCTGCTATATTCTTGCAGTGACTGGCTATAAATGGCAGATTCCTTTCTTGTTCTTTACCTGTTCGTTTGTTTTGTGTGTGTGTGTTATGTTTAATGTGCTAACTAGAAAGAACACCGTGGGCTTAGAACACAATAAAAAATGGGTGAATCTTGGGGCAATCAGTACACAAATGCAAACACTACTGACTTTAGTGTTTTGTCATCAATCTTAACTCAGAAGACAACCATGTCTTCAGTATGTCTGAACTGCAGAGTGTGCTTCCCTTTCATGCTCATACTCAAGTCCTTTCAGTTGAAAGACAGCTTTACTATACAGTCTGTTACTTCTTTACTATGTCCTCTATCTTTGTTACCGTCTACTTTATCACAGCTGTTTAGTCTTCTAAAGTCTTACTGACTTAACTTGCTTTTTTTATTTTCATTTTCATTGAGGCTATTTCTTGTATCCTGTGAATGGTTTTGGATTAAACTGCCATGGAAAGAATTCATGCAGGTTGTTGGGGTCTTTTTTCCATATAGTTGTAAGGAAAATCTACTTGTGGGTGTCTGTTGTTTTGGTTTTGGTTGTTTTTTATTAAATTTGGATGTGGGTTTTTTTCTCTCCACAGAACCACAATAAGCCAGAAATAACTGTAAAGCAATTTATAGATTGGATGCGCTTAGAACCACAGTCTATGGTGTGGTTACCAGTTCTACATCGTGTAGCAGCTGCAGAAACAGCAAAACATCAGGCCAAGTGCAACATCTGTAAAGAGTGTCCAATTGTTGGATTTAGGTAAGAGGAAAGGTGTTAGGTGCAATGTTTCTCTGAAAATATCCACAGGTTTAAGTCTTCCAACAAATGAAGCTCTTTCTGTCTGTTTTCCCACTGTTTTCCTTCTTTAAGATGGGATCTGCCACCCGTGGTAAGGCCACAGTGTGGCCTGAGCCAGTGCAGTTCTGGCTCATGCAGTGCCACTGTTAGACACAGTGGTCCTGTGGCTGACAGAGGTGCAGGATGGGCTATCATCAGATGTTTTTGGATTGGTGGATCCAAAAGATAGCAAATGAAGTATAAATGCACCCCATGTGTTCTGTAAGCACAAGATCAAAAGGAGGTGATCAGTAAGAAAAAACGTGGACTGTCTGCCTGCTCTCCTGCATAAGGCTTAGGAAACTAACTTATGCCAGGCAATATAAAACACCCTTCAGCATCAATCTTTCCTTGCTTAAAATAAACACTGATAGTTGCTGTGGTAAGACTTGCAAAGTTCCTATGTCTCTGAACATAATCGAACGTGTCTTTTAGAATTCACACCTTTCTTTGAAAAGAAAAGGTTACATGGGGAACATTCTCCATGTAGTTCTCCTAAACTGTAGTTGGTACCCTTAGCAAGTATTGCTATGTCTAACATGCATTTGTGAATTTATTGCTCCAGTGTATAAAGTGATGCAACCCCCACCTCCAAAATCTGCAGTAAAGGCTACAGCTAAAGTTAAGCATAACTGGCTTTTTTCTCTACTGTGGTCATGGAGTCTAATGTATTATCCAGGAAAAATATAAAGCAGTCTATCATGTAAGTGCTTCTAAGATTTTTCTTTAGGTATCTAGGCAGATGAGTAATTTTTGTTCATTGTGCTTTCTGTTCTCCATCTTTCCATTATTTTAGAGGATAATAATATGAATCCTGAGGTCAGATTCATCTTGCCTAGTTTTAGGAATGCTGGCGTTAGTCAATCTTACAGGACTGAGCTAGCAACTCTCTTTTTCTATTTTTTTTATAAATATAAGTATGTATTTGCAAAAGTAATAAATCTTATCAAACTTTGTTGCATGTCTTAAGAGGAGATGAAATTCTCTAAGTGTTCTTGTCTTTATTATTGTTGGAGGAAGCATAGGGTGACAAAGCTCTAGCTCAGCTAAGTTTGATTATTGAAGTTGTATTATGTGTAGGAGGGCAGAGAGATAGAAAAGAAGAGAAAGACCAATTTAGAATGGGTCATTCTAAATAATTTCTACAATTAAGTTAGAGATCTGCAACAACAAAAGCATCTAGTGTCTTAGCAGAAGGTAAATGTAGCCATTTAATACACAGGCTCTGAGAAAAGATCATAAACAAGTTGGATCAGCATCTTCTAAAGTAAACCTTTACATTTATAGACACATATTCTCTTGCAAAACAAAACATAAAACTCAACAGGGGAAAAATGTGGATGGGTACTGAAAATTGCTCTCAGGAAGAAATTTAATTTAAACTTTAACTATTCAGTAGCTATTCAGTTTGGTTCAGTTAGTTCATTTTAGTTTCATACAAGTAATATAACCTCATCCAGTCAGAACAACCACAGCATAGAAACAGTGGGTAGAATCTGGAATTGAATTGTTGCTTTGGTCTAAATAAATAGATAAATCAAACTCTCAGTGATTACATTTAGTAGAAGGGATACTGTAGGAGTTTGTTACCCTATTTATACATACATTCTCTTTAAAAAAACACCAAAAATAAACAAATCATTGTATATTTTTAACTGAATTTTAGATTATTCTTAAAATTCATGAATTCTCGAGAATTTAATTTTCTGAAATGTGTATAGAATTTCTGAGCATCAAAATGATTTACAAGCTTTTAACTGTTGAATGTAAAAGCTAAAATAAACCAGTCTGGTTTATAAAAGTTTTTTTGAGATGACACAGGAATAGTAAATAGAGGAAAACCAAAGCAATATAATTTAAAGTCACTAAAAACTTTAAAATTAGAAATTCTTCCCAGTCCATCAATGAAGCTGATGCCTGTAAGATTTTCTGCATCAAAGCTACTTGGGCAGCAGGCGATTGACAATGGCTCTCTATGTTGATATGAAGACAGGAATGTTAAATACTCATTGAGGTGTGTAGTGTAGGAAGATTCTGTGGACTAAGAGGGTTGCAGGTGTCCTGTGTCCCCTGAAGCTGCTGCAGTGGCACTGGTGTCCCTGGGCCTGCAGCCATCGTGAGTGTTGGCTCTGCCGTGTTCTGGTTGTGCACACCCACACCCTTCAAAGTTCTCTCGGAGCTAATCCCAACAAACTCATTGTGTCCTTGTGCTGCTGCTGCTGAAAAGCATGTGACACCATTTCAGAGTAATTTGCTTTGTGAGGCTTAATTAGAAGTAAACCTCTAATCACTTTGTTTAATGTCCCCACAGGTACCGGAGCTTAAAACATTTCAACTATGATGTCTGTCAGAGCTGTTTCTTTTCTGGCCGTACAGCAAAGGGGCATAAATTGCATTATCCAATGGTGGAGTATTGTATACCTGTGAGTGCCAATTTACTCAATGTTTCTAATGGAAAACAGACCATATTTGAGGTCCAAATTTTTTTTCATCATCTTTGTTACCTAGCCAGGATTTCTTTTTCATGTGTTTAATATGGCTTGTCTTCCTACCTTTTTCTTTGGAAGGCATCAGGAGCTTTTCAGGTTTTGCTGATGTTATATGGGGAGTGTTTGGATTCTATAGAAATGGGCAGCAGTATCCACCTCTGAGAGAACTTAAACTTCACTTCTGATAGGTAAAACAAAGATTGAATATTGTAACTGCTGTTCTTATATACTCACATATATACACACATAATAAGGGTAAGAACATGTCAGAGAAAAAGGACTTGGTTTGCTGTTGCTATACGATGGCAAAGAGTATTTAATATTCTGGTAATGCACATTAATATTTTTAGGGGGGCATGTGATCTTTGTTTTTAGGTCCAGCATTTCCTTGCTTCATGAAAATGTGGTTAGAAATAGTTGTGTTTCATTCTGTTGTTTAATTGCTATTTACTGAGATATATAAAAGTTGATGTGTAGCTGGAAAAAAACCAACAGAATTGATACTTTCTAGCCAGAAATGGTGTGAGATGTTTACCAGAAGTAGCTGGCAAAAATTAATGTTATAACACTGTGTTTTCCTAATGATGTTTCAAACACAAAACAAATTTTTTAAGGAGATTTCTAGAAGTCTCTCTTAACTGAAGGAGTGGCTGGGTTGCTACACACAAATACCACTCACACTTTCTTTATCAGGTAATTGTTTACAGTCAAGAATTTTAATTCAGTCAGAAATAAATTAATGGAATAACTGCTATGTGCTCTATACAACAGTGTTGAAAGGTCTGCATGCTCAGAAAAATTCAGACCAGAATGTAACTAGAGCTGATTCAACTAGAGCCAATTTTCAATAGTATTACAAGATTCTGTAGGTTCTTATAGTAGCAAAAATTCATTTGAGTTATTTTTATTATTGAGACTCTTTTGCTGTAGTTGTTGGACTTACTACCTGTGTTTTTCCTCTCTCTTTTATCTGGCTTTTCTTCTGTAATGGAATTCAAATTCTACTAAATGGTGGTTTTTTCTTTATTATGTCAGAAAAAAACATGAGTAATATTAATGTATTTGCATTAATTCTATAACCAAATGTTAGGATTTTATTGATAAATTGGCATGTCAGGGTATACTCTGAAGAATATTTTTTAAGTAGATTTGTTGTTTTTTCAACTGGTTTTAATCTTTTAATTATATTTTATCACATGACTATTCTAACCTCAGGATTTTGAGATCTGTGGTTAGACATCATTAGAATTCACTTTTTTTTTTCTCCTTATAAATCTCATCTTTAGTGAAACAGAAATATTCTCTGTTACTGCCTATAATATGCAGAAAATTCAGAAATTGAGGTGTAAGAGGTGTTGAAATAGATAATGCTGCTGGTCTGCAGGATAAGATATCCTTCCTATTGAGTTAGTCAAATACAGATTACATCTGGTATGGGGTATTATACTTTGCCTAGAACATGATGGTATATTTGATTAATTCCAGGTTTTGTCTGAAGCAGCAGATTTGATATCTAAGATGAATTTTCAGTTCTTGTTAAACAAGTTCACATTATGTAACTGTGAGCCATCTCATTTACAAGTGAAGGCTGACAAACTGAAAAATATATTCTGGAAATGGCTGGAACCCTCTCTGTCCCTGGGAACAGGGATGGCTTGTATTATAATGAAGATTTCTGTTACTGCTGCAGAAAGAAAGTATTTTTAAAGCAATATTAGGTGTAAAATAAGGTAACATAACGCAAAAGTCCCTTCTTTCCATGAAATATAGGAGGAATGAGGTGAATCCACTATGGGATAATAAGGGGAGTAAAATAACATTCTTGATTAGAGTGAATGGAGGAAGGCCAATGTAAAAGGGGGGAAGGAAGGAACTTGGAGAAGTTTTAAATAGAGCAGAATAAAAGAAATGGCATATAATTCAGGTGATGCATAAAATTCGAGGGCCAGCACTGACTCTGGTTAATTTGGAAGCTGAATAAGAGAGCTGGAATTTTATTTGGGTCCTGATGTAAGTACACTCCACTGCCTCAATTTCTGTAAAAAGAAGTGGCCCATTATATGAACAGACCTAGATGCCTATTAGACTTCCATAATCAGTACCCACATGTAAACTATTTTAACTAGCCTTATCCAGTCTAGGTCTGAAATAAAGAATTGATTTCACAAAAAGAATTCTGTGTTATTTTTTCTTACTATTTGTAACAATGCACTATGGTTGGTATACTGATGTGTTGCTAAACCTCTCTGCATATTGAACTCATTAAATGCAATACAGTAGTCAAGAACTGAAAAATTTTTGCAATTAGTAGAATAGCTTATATGTTTAAATGGAATAATGCCTGAAAAATAGCATAGACCTGAGTTCGTGAAATAAAATAAAAGTACCAAAGGCCACTGAATTATTCCTTAGAATCTATTATATTACAGTACAAATAGCCTGAACAGGGAGAGTGCATCTACTCTGCCTTTTCAAATAAATTAAAAGACTTGATGTTAAAATGTTGCTTTCTTGGCCAGTGATGAAAAGCAATATACACGTGTGTGTATTCATCAAACTACGTTAATAAGATCTAGCTTCACTTTCTTACTGTTAATGCATATTTATACATTTTTTTCAAGAATACTAGCAATAAATAGGAAAAAAATGCTTCCATTACTTAAGCTGACATTTAGAATAGAAGCTTAGTCACAGATGGAGGGAAGACCATTTAATTGTCTTCAGATGAGCGGTTCAGTGTAGGGTATAAAGGGATTTCTCAAAGCATACTAAGTTCTTATTAAATTTAAAATAATTTAGGGAATGGGTTATGGAATATGTTCTCCATTTTAATGAGTTTTGTGATATTTGTATTTGGTAAGATTTGCGTCATAATTTCAGATTAGGATCATTTACTCCACATAGCTATGTGTAGTTACTGCATTCTAATCTATAATGCTATTTTGCATTTTCCTAGCTTGCAATTTAGTTTTCATGATGCTGAAAAATAAAAAAAAAAAAAGGCATTGTAATGAGTTATGTCTTTTCTTTCATCCGGGATTTAAAGATAGTGTGAGAAGCATCTGAAAACATAATTCTCTCTTAAGCAGTAGAAATGCAAAGTTTTCTAGTTTATTTTTCACCTTGACATATTCTTTCTCTGAAAAGATGGAGAACTAAGATTCTTAATGTAGAATTTTACACAGGTGTTTAAAAATATTGTTAGATTTTTCTAGCATCTAATTTGGGAATAGTCCTATGTAAGTACGTACACAGTTTATTTTTAGATTTTTTGAGTGGAAATCCTCTCAGTAGTGGCACTTGTGTTATATTAATGTGGCTGGGCTTAATGACAGCATACATTAGTGAGGTTCACATATCTTCTGGGAATCAGTTTCTCTGTGTGTATTAAAACAGTTAATTGGTTTTGTGTTAGATATAATAAATGTAATTAAGAGAATGATGACTTAGGTGCAGACTAGTCCTTTTACATAAGTCAGTGCAGTGAAAGGAATAAGAACATGGGCTTCCATTATTATTCTTTCTCTGAAAAAGAGAATAGTGAGAAATAAAATTAAATATGTATTTATTA
>VZTT01041087.1:27095-53340 GCA_013400855.1 Buphagus erythrorhynchus | reverse complement strand
GGTATCCTGGGGTGCATTGGGAAGAGCACTGACTGCAGGTCCAGGGAGCTGATCCTGCCCCTCTGCTCATCCCTGGTGAGGTGCATCTGGAGTGCTGTGTCCAGTTCTGGGCTCCTCAGGACATGAGGCATGGAGCTCCTGGAGCAAGTCCAATGGAGTGTGACAAGGATGATTAGGGGACTGGGACACCTCTCTTAGGAGAAAAGACTGACAGAGCTGAGCCAGTTTAACCTGGATCAGAGAAGGTTGAGAGGGACCTTATCAATGTATGTGATTAACTGAAGGGACCATATCAAAAGGATGGAACCAGATTTATCTCAGTGGTACCAAGCAACACGACAAGAGGCAATGAGCAGAAACTGATGCACAGAAGGTTTCACCTGAACAAAAGTGGGTTACAGAGCACTGGAGCAGGCTGTCCAGAGATGTTCTGGAGTCTCCCTCACTGGAGATATTCAGGAACAATCTAGACACAGTCCAGACCACAGTGCTCTAGGGAAATCTGCTTGAGCAGGGAGATTGGACCAGATGATCTCCAGTGGCCCCTTCCAACCTCAAATCAATCTCAGAATCAGTAAAGTACTGACAAGTAGGAATCAAAAGACTTTGATTCAGAAATGTGGGACGACCAGTAAGGACATGCCTAAATATAGGTATATGTTTAAATACCTTCCTGAAGCTGAGCCCAAACATTTGCAGATAGTATCTGAGCTTATTAGTACCCATAACCACATTAGATTTTCACTGAGCCCATAATAAGCTCCTCCTTAATGCTACGGCAAGGGACTAGCATACACTCACTTCTTAGTCAAACATTTAGGAAATTATTTTGATTCCAGAACTAATTAACTGGACTATATCTTAATCATTCCTACTAGTATCATACAGACGTAAGCAAACCATCATATGATTCCCTACCAGCCTGATATATTTTCAATTTCAACATAACTAAATAATTGCACTACCAATTAGTTAAAATGTAAGTAGGAAAAAACATTGGATGGAGACATCTTAATTTAAATATAATCCATTAAGTAAAAACTGCTATTCTAATTAGTGATAATGTAGCACAATTAGGAAATAAAATTTGATTGGTACATTGGAATTTAAACTTAATTAGTAACTGCTATCCTAATTAGTAAATGCAATACGGTTCAAGCAGCGTTTTGTTGGGGGAGAAGTGCATGTACAGTGGAGATGGTGGCAAGGAAAGAGGCATTGGGAGAGCTGAGGTGGGGACTGTGGAGCACAGGAGTTCAGCCAGTGCCAAGCCCAAAGTCCTGCTTCTGAACCAACACTGACCTCAGAGCAGAGGAGTTCAATCTCACTCAAAGAAGTTGATGTGAAGGATGATCTGCTGTCACTTTTGGGCAATCTCTGCCTGCAGTTAATTACTTCCACTGCCCAGATGGAGTGTTTCACTTTGACATCTACAGTTTTCTTTTTCCAGAGCTGGACTGGTAAATTTTGACAAACTAGGGATAAAAGATGTAGTAGTTAACTAAACTGAAGAGCTCAGCATTTTGAATTAGGAAAATGCAAAGTTGTCCTAGACATAAAAGCACTACAATACCATGGGTCTGCACTCTTATAACAGGGAGGATACTGGAGGAAGGAGCTTGAGACCTAGCAGAATCTACAGCCTTCTTAGAAACATATATAACATTTCTTTCAATGGGAGAAGGGAGGTGGAAAAAAAAAAAAAGTTTTGGCTGTTGTTTCCATTGAACTCACCATAATTTCAACCTCTTTTTTTCCTGGAAAAATTTCACCTAAGCCCCTTATTATGTACACATACTTAGCACCATTCTCCATTGTACTACTTTGCATTTATTGACACTGAATTCTGTCTGCTGTTTTGTCAGCCGGTCACTTAATGTCTTCAACAATTCAATGGCAAGTTTAGATTTGTGTTTCTGGACTAGCATGAAAATACCAGGAAATTTTATTGCTTCCTAATCACTCCTTTTGCAATCACCTGTGACTGCAAAATATACCAGGTCCTAGGACCATTGTATAGACTGCCATTACCTCTTCACTTCATTACTTATCTTTTAAGAAAGGAAAATAAATGTATTTCGAATAAATGAATTACAATTAATGCGTAGGAACAAGATGTACAAATTAACTAACCTTTTCTCTCATCCCCTGATATCTTTAAAAGACTGGTCAGAGAATCTCTTACAAAAGATTCTAAAAATCTGATACTTTGTATTGATTGGATTCTTGTTATTAATACACACATTGCAGACAGCTTCAATAGATTTGTATGGTAATGGTTTCTTTTTATAAAAACTGCATAGTTGGTTTTTTCCTTACTGGATCAATTTATCCAACTGCCTACTCATTCCATTCTTAATTACAGTTTACACCAGATGCTCCAAGATGTTACTTCAAAAATATTTGTTATATTCACCACTTTCCATCCCTGTGGTACCAAGAACTATTTGAAGAGTACATGAAAAGAAAAGAGCTGGCAGGTCAACACTTTCATACTTACATTTCTTGACACCTCTTGTGTGAATATTAGTTAGCTTTTGCAATTGGTTGCTATTCTTCCTGCTAATTTACTTGGAAACCTTTTCTATCAGTAATTTGAGTTAGATTGTCAGAAAAGCACCCCAGAAAGAGATGTTGCAATATGAGAAATCTTCCTCACTTTACTCAAAATGAATTTTTTTAATGCCTTTTTATTACATAGTCTGATCCTTTCTGGATGCCCCTGACTGTGCCTCAATCATTTATTATCCCTACAGTACTGACAGCAACATCCCTTTTTCTGATGTATGTAGGAGGTGGAAAGTGCATTTAGCAGGCTCAGCTCCACACCCACCCCCCTCTCCCCCTTTTTTCCCCCCAAGGCTCTTCTTCTAAGGATTTAGCATTTAACTTTCCAGAATTTGGGCATGTCTTTTTGTGTGTGTACATGAATGCTGAAATACCATTTCTAGCTTTCCTTGGCAGCTTTTTTTACTGCACTGTTTGACTATAATCCCTTTAATTTTTTTTCCTCCTGGGTAACACACAGTTACTCTGAGCTTCTACTTAAAGCATTTATGCTATAATCCAAAAATTTGACCCTTTTGACTGTTCCTTTTATGTATTTATTCCTGTCTGGTTTCCTAGATGGCTAGAGAGTACACTTTTTCATTCTTCCACATCCTCTTTTAATTCTCCCCTTTGAAGTTAAAAATGAAGCAGCACATTTTCTGTTCCTGAATGCAAAGGTGGAGAAGCAAAACACCAGAATGCACCTGCCAAGTACAGTTTGGATGTTTTCTCTGCTCAATGTCTTCATAAATGGGTTACACAAATATCAATCAGGAATTTTATCAGGATGACAGGATTGGCTTTGAAGTGAGGGTAAGGACTACTTAACCATGAATGTTTCCCTGCAACGTTGTTTTTCTGCAATTTTACAAAATAGATGAGGGCAATAAACACCAGGGGAGAAAGAAAAGCCTCTCATGCTGAGGGTTAAGGCTGGTAGAAAAGCAAATACATTCACCTGAGTCATGAATAAATTAGGATTTACAATTTAGAAGATGGTTCACATCTGTCAATAACAGATTTCTGACCAGAAGAGTAGGTTAGGAAAATGCTAACTAGTTTTAATAGGGGGATTCCTAAAGCTTTGGGTAAGATCACAAGACTCCCTTTCTGTGACAGCAAGGGATTAATTTGCTAACTGAAAAAGATCTTTCCTAGGTGGTTCAGGACATTTTTGTGCCCTTTTCTGTTAGAGAATCCTCCCCTCTGAAAACATTAGTTCTTGGTCCCTAGCCTGAAAGACAATTAAAGATCTGATTCTATTTTGGCAATGACTTTGGCAACATAATTTACCACTGTCAGAAAAAATCCAAAGGTTTCTTTTGTTTATACCAAGTCTGCTACTCTATAATCTCATTTGATGTTCTGGACTCTTGAGTTATAAGACCAACCAACTTCCTCCTCTCCACCAAACTCCTACAATTTTCCCCATGTATCTTCCCCCCAGACACCTTTATTCTTTCCCCACACCAAGCAGCCTTGGACCATTTAATCACCCCTTAGAGAGAGCTGTTCCATACTACTGATAATCCTTTTTGTCTTGCTCTGGAGGTTGCCCAGATCTGCTAGATCATTTTTGAGCTAGACAAACAAATTTCATGCAGCACTCAAGATGTAAAAACACCATGTATTTAAACAGCAGCCTGGGGGGATTTTCTATTCACCTTTCCTAATAATTTTTAGCATAACTACTAATGAGGACTGAGCAGATGTTGAAGCTCTAAAACCTCTTTTCTTACTGGCAGCAGTCACTTTAGAGCCCACAACTACATGTGTAAAGTTTTGAAGGTTTTTTTACCCCATGCTGTTGTTTCCAATGTGTTTTTCACATCCTGCAGAAAATAAAGGCTTTGAGTCACCCCAATTGGCAAATTGTCATCTGCAGCATATCAGTCCCTCCCTAATACAGACCAGAAGCCATTCATAGACAGGCAGCTGCACCCACCCAGTGCTCCAGACAGCTTATCAACCCAGCTTTGGGATATTTTCCTATTGCAGTACCCTCTCAGATTTCCATTCAAGAAACTCACGCAAGCATCTGTTTAATACCACTCAAGTTAGCTAAATATTTAAGAACAAAACTACCATTACACCACCTAACAAATCCTTTTCTTTTCAGCAAGATTTCTGCATTTGTTTGAATTTAAGTACAAACTTTGGCATTTTGCTGAGTGGAGATGCCTTCCTGAACAAAGCTTTTGTCGAATTAATTAACCAAACAAACCAAGGATATTTCCTAAATCCTAGGCTTTCACCTACTGGAAATGGGTTGAGTGTGTGCATAGCTTAAGAAGTAAACAGACATGGGAGTTGTCCATCAGAATTATTTTCTGCCAGCAAACACAAACACCACCTTATTTGTCCGATGTGTGAATGGAATTGCATTATTTGTGCCTCACCTGAGTCAAGCTTCACTGAGCAAGAGATGCAGACCAAGGGGAGGTCTGGAAGAGAAAGGCAGGAGCAGCAGCCCACCAGGCACACACATTGCCATTACCAAATTTGAATGGACATAAAACATCGGGATTTTCTCTTGAGAACATCTCTCTGACCCTGGCTTACTGCCACAGGAGTCCCTTGAGGTGCATGCACATCCCATGAATTGCACTTAGGGTTTTTAAAAAATGTAATTATTGAGCTTTAGATTGCCTCTGATAAGTCAGTAATAAAGCCTGAATGCTGCCCTGCAGTTCTGCCTGGCCTTTGGTTGGCAGAAGCAAGAGCCATTTAATCTTCCAGTTTGTGTTTTAACAGGGAAGGGTTTCCTTCTGGTCTTACTGTACTGCCCAGGACACGGAAAACTGCACTCTGCTTTGGGACCTACTGTAGTTTGGAGCAGGGAGAGAGGGTCTTCCTGCAGGATCTCTGAGTGCTGGCACCATGGTACAATGGCAGCAGGCACAGAAAACACAGAAATCTTAGCAAAGGGGAAGGTGTTGCTGTGACTGGAACCTGAGAGCCAGCACTGGGTTACATATGTGTATATTTGAACAAGCATCAATTGTTTTACCAGTTTTGCACAGTACTGTTATTTCCAAAATCCTCTCCAAACTCCTTTTTTACTGTGCATTTTTATAGCCTCTAGTACAACAGAGTTTGAGCCCCTGACCTCGGCTCTTAGGTAAAAACAGTGATTCAAAGACCTAATGGGCAGCCAACAGGTGCCTGCCAAACTGGTAATGCTTTTCTGCAGACTGCCTGGGAGAGCAGGTGAGTGGGAGTGGGGGGCTCACTTAGAGTCACATCATGAACTAATGCTTGAGGAAAGAACATTACCTGCCTGCTCTGGGCTGTACAAATTGCATTTCTGCTCCATCTGCATGAGCAGAAATTAGAGTTTGCCTGATACAATGGACCTGAAATAAGCAGAGTGCTCACAGTGAAGGGTTTGTACCATTAGGCCCTAGTGGATAAGTAGTATTTGTTCCTAGAAAATGACGGTCATGGCCTCTAAATGCCCTTTACTGTAATACATTTTGATTAAGCATACTGATGAATCCCCCAATGAAGAGTCAGCCTGCCCTCATGCCACACTAAACACTGTGAAACAGCTCAGCTAATTCCAGCTGTCAAAAAATTAACTACCTAGACACAGCAGTCACTGGGGTATGCTGTGCTCAGGAGAGATTCAGGGCTCAGGCAGGCTTCATTTCCCTCAGAGCTACCTGCCTCACCACAGGAGAGGGTGATTCATCCCATCCTAAAATAGGTGTGTAAACCAGGGATTTGCATCACGCTCTGGTAATGCTCCTCTCTCCTCCTCAGCTCCTGATGACTCTCCCAGGAGCCCAGATATTCAGCACTGGCCAGCCCTGGGGTCAGATGGCTGAAATAATTTAAGATAAGTGCCAAGCAATAAGCTGTTTCCCACCCCAAGTAGCCAACCATCTAAATTAACGAGTAGATTTTCAGAAGAGACGTTTGTGGCTGTCAGGTCTGCTCCTCTGTGCCAGACAAGTGCCATCCTTCCTTACAGGCAGGGCTTGCAAGAAATTGCATTTCAGACAAGATTTCCTATCCTCATCTCAGCTGAGCCACAGGGGGATGTTCTCATTTCAACATACAATGGAGTGTGGCTTTGGCGTGTTCTGTGCAGAGTGTATTTGACATTTTAATTGATGCCATTTGTTAATTAAGAAGGATAAATGATGACAGGGAGAGAGGAGGAGATCTTATAAAGAATGAATAATAACCTTTTTCAAAAGCAGGTAATGAGACACTGGGTTAAAATTATGTAAGCACTTGCAAAAATGTCTAAATGTTTTTCAGAAATCAGGTGCTGCCCATCTTTTCCTTATCGCAGAAATGTCAGGGAGTGAAATTCATCAGCTACTTACAACATGTGCTCTTTACTGAAGGATTTTCTAGCAGAAATAGCTGTGCATCCCTGAGTTAAGCTGGTCTCCTGCCATGGCATGGACCAGAGCTCACCTTTCCCTTTGTCTCTGCTTGCCATTACTGCTGCTACCACCAAGGCAGAGGACAAGGTCACACCAGTGCCAGGCTCAGTCTGTCCAGACTGGGCTCCTGGCCCCCAGTTTTGCACAGAAAGATTCCAGGCAGCAGCAACTTCCCTCAGCAGTGAGGAAGAGAACAGTGGAGTTGGTAGCACGATGCTTAACACTGATCCCCTTTTCAGATGCACCAGCAGCTGTGCTTGGGTCTTGTTTTCCCTAAATGCTGTCTGTGTGTAATGCAAAGCCCTTTAAAAGAGGAGAACAGAGCAGAGTCTGTTAGCCAGGAGTGTGGCTCTGCAGAAAAGCAGATCCAAAAGAGCCTTGGGTCTAGCTCCTTTCTGTGCAGATGCACATTTAAGCAGAGACAAAAGGAAAGACCAAGCGGAGGCTGGAGACACAGGAAAAGCAATTTTCATCAGCTGATGTAGGGAGTAGAGAGAAAAGTTGTCACATCCAAATTTCCAGTGTCAGTCCCTGGAAACAGAAAACTCCTAAGCTTGATGTTTTGGACTGAGAAGGGCTTTTGACATCTAGCAAGAAACAGATTTCATCTAGACTTACCTGTCCAGTTTGAAGTGGCATTTCTGTCTCCTGTTCCTCTGCCCACCCCAGCAGAAGCACTGATACAAGGTATGGGAGTATTTACTATGGTCTATAACAAGTATATTGTGTGTGTCTCCTAGGATGAAAGGTAGGAGAGTTTACAGAGGGTTTCCATATCCAGGAGCTCAGCAGCCAAACTGCAATTTTGGAGGAGCCATCAGAGCACCCAAAAGAGGCTGAGTCCCTACTCTGACTCTCCTACAGAATCTAGGTTACACCTTGAGCATGTCTCCTGCCTTCCCCAGCTTTCAATTTGCTGCAGGGAGGTGAGACAGCAGCAGTGAGCATTACAGCAACCTTGTCTGGACTTGAGATGAGCACCAGCACTGGGGCAGTGGCAGGGATTTCCACACAAAGGTATACTGCAAAATTGCTAGAAAAGTTCACTTTCAACTTCCATTAAAAAAAAAAAAATCTGTGAAAAGCTTGGGGAGCTGATTAATACCAGCTCCAGACTGGTGCAGGCTGATTTTTTGTGGGTTTTTTCCTATTTGTTTTAGGTTGTTTACTCAAAGTACTCATTTGTTTACCTTATTGTTTTCCACTCCTTGCATCTGTTCATTTGTTTAAGTATGAGCCTCTGTGTTTTCCACTTCTGTTTCCTCTCATTACAGTGGAGCATCTGCTTAGCACTTAAAAAAATAAATCAAAAATAATCTTATGCCATGGAGAAGAAAGTTTTCATAAACTATGAGTGAAGCATGATTATTGTCTGCATAATCCCTTTTATTATTATTATTCATTTAGACTTCAGTCTGACAACAATCTGGATGACCTTGACAAATATTTTGGTGGGGGGGAGGTAGGAATCACAGCCTATGAGAACATTTGAGAGAATCAGCCCTCCCTGAAAATCAAGGAAACAAGACTATTGTCTTTCCCTCCCTTTGCCAGTCATTTTGAATCCAGTCTTGAGATGGGGATAGCCTGCAAAAATTTACATTTTTCCCTGACAGCCAGCAATCCCAAGAGAAGATGAACCTGGCTAGATGTGACCTGGCTGCAAAACCTCTGCAGAAGGCTCAGATGGACATGTTTGTGCAGTGTGTCACAAGAAATGCAGCATCACTGTCACCTTCACCAGCCCCCCAAACCTGGCCAAAACTCTCTACCAGCAGCTGCTGAGGGCTCTCAGAGTCCTGTGCACTCCTCCCTCCCTAGAGGAGGGGAGCTGGGGAAAGCATCCCCACGGCCCTTCACCTCCCTGCCTGCACAGGCAACCTCAGCCCTCCCTGGCTCTTCACCATGAGCACTGCCATTTGACCAAGTGACATTTAGAGGAAGTTGTCTTGCTGATTAAAGGAAACATGCAGTATTTGTGGAAAAGATATCAAGAGCACATAAGGGGGTGACGTGAGGCTGAGTGTCCTCTTGCTGACTAACAGCTGCAGGCAAGAGTTATTCATTAATGTCATCAAGTCACACAAAATTCCATGACAACACTGGGGAGTTTTGCACAAATGATTAAACCAAACAGCAGGTAGATGAGCCTCTGTCAGGTTTTCCAGCAACTGCCTGGGTTGCCTCTAGGTTCAATTTTAGGTCTAAGAGGTGATCCTGTTACCAGCAATCCATCACAAGTGACTCTGAGCTCCCTTTCACCATCTCTCCCTGGTGTTACTGCCATCCAATAAATCTTTAAAAAAGCAAGCAAACAAACTAAAAACAACCCCAAAACCCCTCCCACACAGCACTACCATTTGGACATCATTGCATTAAGAAACCCCAGTGCCTATGATGAAATATTCAGATAAAAAGCATCTGGATTGAGTTGAGGGTGGACCAAAACCTTGTGAATCAAAATAAATTCTGTGTGTTCCTGCCTGTTTACGCAAACATTTCCTTCTCCCCTCACCAGACAAAAGAAAAGGAAGAGTTTCTACAAAACAAGATAATACTTACTGCATAAAAGTTCTGTTCTTCTAATTAGCGAGATATTCATGGCAGTGAGTGGAAGAAAGCTTTTTCAATTGCCCTATTCTGCTGTAAAGATGTGCTATCATTTAGAACATCACTTAATTAAATACTAGAAATGAGGACACTTTGGAATTGAATAATTCTTTTCTCCAACAATTTTTTCTAGTGTTCAAATATTGGTCAGAATAAAAAAACCTAGCCTTGTCATAGTCATCTGGTACTTAATTGGTTTTTTATTTAGTTCAGTGTTAAAGCATGAACTTTGAGGAAAAAAAAATAATTCATTGCTCTTCAGTGTGGACAACTGGCAATGAATGATTGTGTGGAAAGAAAGAAAACAACTCCAAGTCTTTTTAAAGCCCAAGATCTGATCTTGGTATCACCTCTCATCTTTTACAAAACTCCAGCTGACACAGGAAGTACATCTTTTCTCTGTTAGCATTAAAAAGTAAACCTAAGGTAGGATTTTTCAAAGGCACTTACTTCTTGCTGCTCTCTTGATTCCCATTGAAACCACTGGCAAAATTCTTCACTCCCTGCCCAGAGACCAGGGCATGCAAAGCACATCTGAGCATCCCACATACACAAAACCCAATAAATGCTTGTTTGTATCATCTAGATTGTGTCAGGTCAATGATGTGGAGACCCAAAGGTCATTTTGACCAGCCAAATCCACTGGGGGGACTCCTTCCTTCGAGTTTTCTCTTTAGCCCCACAGCACAGCTCTTCTCATGGTGCCAGGTTTTTTGGGAAGCAGGAGAGATCTTGCTGGCGCTTCCTTTTCCTTCCAGCTTTGCTCCAGTTTAGACAGTTATGGGAGAGCATAACCAGGATTCCCTGTGGCAGGAGAAGGGAGTGGTGGGATCACTTTGGTCTGTCACAGTGCACAGGGCAACACCAACCTCCATGCCAGGGCTGGGCAGAGCTACTGGGGCCAAACTGGGAATCAATTACAGGAGCTGGCAGGGCATTTGGGGGCTGGCCCAAGGAGCCATCACTGCATTTCTTTTAGACAGTAGGCATAGGCACAAGCCAGATCAGCTGGAAAATGATAACAAGACTTGTACTGACAACAGGAACAGAGGGCTTAAACAGGGGATAAAGGACAAAGACCATCTCAGGCATCCAGAGAAGCTTGATTTTATAGAGCAGCTGCTGTCCCCATCCTCCCCTTGCAATTGCCTTACACAGAGCTGTCACAGAGATGCTGGTCCCCATCCCTGCTCCTGCATCAGTGATGTCCTGCCAGGCAAGGGTGACTGAAGGGAAGTCCCATGTGGGACTCTATTAACTGGAAAAAAACCCTGACAGCACATGCCTCTACCAATGTGCTCTTAAGGAGAAAGGCAGCTTGATAGGGATTTTGGCCCAGTGCAAAAACCAGGCTAGCAAAGACAAAGCAAGTCACAATTTCTGCTCACCTGTGGATCACTGTGATCATTAAAAACTACAGACCACCTTGTTTTATTTGGCTGGTTATCATACAGTAGCTAGCCTGGACTGGGGACAGCACTCTTCCTAGTGAGAGGGAGTAAGGGAGAGGACAGGGATCAAAAAGATGCTGCAGAATCAGTGGAGAGTTAACACACAAGGAGACTGCAGTCTCTTCATTAGCACCAAATAAGAGCAGTTTTGAAACACATGAAACACTTTGCTGCACCATCTGTTTTGTCCAGCTAAATTCTCACATTAATCATCTTTATTCCTTGTGAGTAATTCCCTTATGGGAAATCTACTGAGCATGTTTAAATTCATTAAAACTATCACAGTTTATTAAGAGTCCATACCCAGTGTCTTCTGCCTTGCACACCTGATGAAGGGGAGAGAAACACAGCTGTAATCACAAAATGGTTTCTCTCATCTCTGTACCTCCCAGTTTTACTCATGGCAGTAGTGGGTATTTGTTTCAATGACATTTCTTGCATGCCCACTGCAGTGTGCCAAGCACCATGCTTCTCCAGAAGGCATGTGCCAAAACTTTTAGAAGAGATGCAGATGTGGTTACACCTGGTTTAAAGAGGAAAGCTCTCACCTACTCTCCTCTAAGCTAAAGTACATAAGCCTGTTCCTAATTTTTAACACAGACAAATTTACCAGCCAGCCTAGGTAAGCATCAGCCACTTGATCAACTCTGGATCACATCTCCCAAGACAGCAAAAAAGACTTTTTGCCTTCATTGCCCTGTGCAAGTAACCAAAGGGAGGCAAAGAGAACAAGGCTGGCATCATGAGGAACCAGGGAACACTTGATATGTCACAGGACTTTGTATTCCAGAGGTCTTCATAATGTTCATCTCTGATAGGACAAGGAAATATTGAAATGGTTTCCATTAAGTTTGTGTTGCAGCTGCATCAAAAGACAGGGAATTTTTAACAACAGAAGAGTGACTCATTTTTCTGGTGTGAATCATCACACTACCTCAGTTTCCTCACTTATATTAGGAATACCAAAACATTTTTTTCTTATCAGTAACGGAAAATACTTAATGTGCATAAAGGGCTGTCAAGCCAGGGCCAAAGACTGAGCAAGGCTGCAAAATCCAAGCCTGGGGCCCCTCCTCTAAGCCTGTCAAACCCACAAGTGCTGTCAGAGGAGGAGCTGTGCTATCCCATCAGTCACACTGGCAACACAAATCCATCTCACAGGGACAATAACTGCTTCACCACACCCTTGGCTGGAGCAAGGGCACTGCAGGGGCATGGCTCTTTCTGCCCACCTTGCACCAAGACCAGCAACCTCTGTGAGCTGCCACGTCCCAAGTCCCCAGCTTTTGTCCTCCCCAAACCACAGCCCAGAGCTGTTTCTCCTCATGCACACTTCAGTAAAGCCATCTCGGCTTGGTTTGCATGGCACAGAGAAATAGGAAACTTGAGCACAGCCAGTTTTTTTCCAGCCAAAAGCAAACACAGAGGCAATTATCCCTGCAAAACTCCCTTTGCAAGCTTAACACACTCCATCCAGGCAACCTCTTTAATCTGTACTGGCTAGTGACTCCCTGCTGAATAAGCTTACTTCCCCCTGGGGGGGTTGCCAGCCTAACTCAACTCATGTGCCTAAACTGGCAAAACTCACTGGAGTGTAAACAGTCCATCCAGGGTGTTCAGAGACCCATTCCTGGGTAATTGGCTTCCATAATGACGGATACACACACAAACACAAAACACAGGAAAGCTTCCCCTCAGGTTTGCTCAGAGTACATACAGCTTTTCACCTGTGATGAATAATAAAGAGCTTGTCCTTTTATTCCCCTGCCCATGGATTAATCAGGTAAGGGAAAATAGGGGGATCTGGATGAGTGCCACGGGCTAAAGGATAAAAATCCCATGCACACACACACAGAGCAGGGACATGCAGAAGTGCCATATGGAGAATAAACAAGCTGTGGTGACCTTCTCGGGCTTTATCAAGTATTCATGGGAAGCAGGCTCATGGGGATACAAAACTAATAATAATGAACCCACCAGCATCCTGGCATGTTCTGGTTCTCCCTCCTGGCAGCATTGCCTCCCTGTTTGTGTGCCAGATGCCTGTCAGCCCAGCAGCCCAGCCTGCCTGGTGGCCTTCAGGCTGCTGCCATT
Organism: Buphagus erythrorhynchus; assembly: GCA_013400855.1. Classification (NCBI taxonomy): domain Eukaryota; kingdom Metazoa; phylum Chordata; class Aves; order Passeriformes; family Sturnidae; genus Buphagus; species Buphagus erythrorhynchus. The sequence goes on along the minus strand of VZTT01041087.1, from coordinate 40,235 downwards.
ACTTGGAGCTAAAGCAAAGGAGGGTGCAGCCATGTAGAGGATTTATTTGTATCCAGGCCTTTTCAAATAGAAAAGAGCAGACAATGTCAGACCTTCAAGGAGACCTGGTAATCCATGGACTCCACTAATTTAAAAGGTGAAGACTAGCACCTTGCAACACCAGGGTCAAATTTTGTACTCCTGTGCCTTCAACACAGATCTTGGGGTTTTTCTCCAGCCTGTGAGGAGCACTACTCATTAGTGTCTTTAGGCACTTTCTGGAGATCAGGGATGGCATATGTTACCAAGTTAGTGACCTCAGACATGAAAGGAGTCATCTTATTAGAAGCTGGCCATTCAACTATAGCAAATTACATTTCTTGAAGGATTTCACCCTTGAATTTTCATTTCACAATATATTTCGAAGGAAAAATGGGACCTCCTAAACAGATAGCTGGAAAACTGAACTATGCAAGATAGGATGATTTTTCTAAAGGACAATGCTCTATTTAAAAGGAACACAAATACACTGAGTGGAAGCAATCCAAATTATGTTGATGTGACTACTTAAGAAAGTTAAATGCAGGCAAGTCTTTGCATCGTCAGTGCTTTCAGTTTTAATCTCTCAGAAGTAAAGAGAAAAAATGGCAATGTTGTAATTTCTTCAAAGACAGTGGCAATATCTTGATTTTGGTATTCTTTGCTTCTCTTTGAACTGTTTTTTTTTTTTCTCCTAAATGCTTCAGATCTCAAAAAAAGTTATTTTAAAATAACAGATGTAATTGCCCAGAGGTGAAAGAGAAAGGGGACAAAGAAGACCTGTATAAAGACTGAGGGCAAAAATGGCTGGACAGCCTCTATAAAAATGACCTGGTCACTGCTAAAAACAGAATTGGAAGCTTTTGAGGGCTTATATGTTGCAGAAAGCAACTTAGGCCATTTGCAGTAACTACCTGAAGGTGAACATTACAGGCATTTCAAAGATGTTTGGTGAGCTCAGAAAATGTTTACAGCTCCGTAGGAGTAGAGCCAAAGCCTTGTGGAGCTGCCATCCCCCCAGCCTTGCCCCACTGGGCTGCAGGGGTTCTGCAGGGTGAACAAACCACTCTACCACAGAGCTGCTGCTTTGATTTCCCCCCCTATACTTTCAAATGACTCTTGTATCTCTCATTTTCTCAGGCTATAAAGTGTCTCTGTGATAAGTTAAACAGTTTTACACTGAGATCTATACCTTGGGCTTGGGTGACTGGGGGTAGGGTGAATATATGCCATGGGACAAGCTGCAGGGATTTCTCCTGTACTTTTAACCACCTTCCTCATGCTTATCTCATTAATCCAATATATATGGACAGACTTCTTGTATTCCAGGCACCTGAACAGGTCCTGCTGCTAATAAAAAAACCCAAACAAAATAAAGAAACGGAGATAAAAGCAGATTTTTTTTTCTTTGCCCTCATATGAAATTGCTTCAAGAAAGCCACATTAATTTGTGTTTAATTGGTGAATAAATTGGTATTACTGTGCTGGAAAAGGCTGAGTAAAGAAGGCCAAAGAGAAGGCAAAACAAAAGTCAGCCCTTCAACTACCTGGGGTGAGAAAGCTTGAGGAGAGAGGCAAAGAGAAGATGGTAGAAATGGATGGAGATCTGTGAGGTTCCAGGGATGAATGGGAACACAAGAGGCAGTGCAATAACACAGTGTTGATTATGACACAATTTTAACCCTCAAGGTGTTTTGCTGTCACTCATAACACACAAGAATTTTTCCTCCTGAGCAGGCACAGGCACTCAGGCACACATCTACACCCTAACTCAAGACCAGCATCCACCACCTTACCAGAAGCAGTCTCTGCCTTTGGCCTGGCACATCAGCACTCATGTTATAACAACATTATGCTCTAATGCCTTATTTTGTCCAAACCAGATCCCCTTCTCTGCACCAGGAGCTCCTAAGCACAGAGCTGTATCCCATCTGACCCATGGGAACACGACAGGCTTCGGTTTTAATTCAATCCAACATTTCTGCTTACTTTGGTGTTCTTTGCTCAATGTCACAGCAAGAGCAGCTTCCTGATTGCCTTGCTACATGTTTATAATTAATTTCTCTCAGGAGGATTACAGCCAATATTATTACCAAACGCATTTCCTAAGTATTGAAGCAGGATTGGTTCCAAAAAACACATGTGATTTATTTTCTCCCTAGGGAGCAGACATTTGTAAGTAGCAGATTACTGACATGCCACAACCAGAAAGCAAAACATAATAGCAATTAATACAGCATTGTGAAGGAAAGCCTGCCTGCTGCAGAGACCTCTCAACTGCAGCAAGCTGACAGCACCCGTGTCACAGAATCTGCTGCAGGACTCAAAATACCAAGAAAGATTAAGAATGAGAGTGTGGGATTCAAACTCCTTGCAGCAGAGACTATCCTTTTATTCTGCTTTTGAGCAGCACTGGGCAGGCAGAGGTCCTGCCCTACAATGAGTGCTACGAGCATCAGCACTAGGGATGAGGGGTAACACACACCCATATTAAAGCACTGTGGGTATTTCAGAGGAACCAAGGCCTTTTGATGGGATAGCTTTCAGAATAAATTGCAATTTTTTTCCTTTTTTAAGCCTTCTTTTTTTTTTTTTTTAAGACAGAAAAAGAAGAGAGATATTTTTTCTTTTTTTTTTCTTAAAAATTCATGAAGTTCCCCCTCTTCCCCTGCTTTCCATAGTCTTTTGCTTAAAATTCCCTCAAATGTGTGACATAGCAACTTCAGCTGAGATTGTCCTTAGGCAAAAGTAGCTTTTCCTAGGAAAATTGGCTTCCGGAGAATATACCTTTGAGCAGCCCTGAAGGAATGAAACAAGTGGCCATGGCATGATTTTAAATCACTACTCTCTTAACATAAATCATAGGAAAACGTGTCATGGTCTTACTCAGTTCAGTGGCCATTTAGCCCTATGCTTCCCTGATGAGCCACTCCGTGGAAGGAGTAGAGGGGTCTTGCTTAATCAAAAAAACACTTATTGCCTTGCCAGCCCAAGCCACAGGAGCTTGCCAGAGGCATCTCTGCACACAGAGAGAAGCACAGCATTGCAGCAAAGCTTCAGCTCACCTGGCCTGGCAGCCAGGTGTCCCCTTCAGCACAGCCCCAGGTCACATGGCAGGCTCTTCAGTGAGGGTCCTCCAGGAGCCAGTTTGTGCTCAGCTCCTCTCCTCCCCCAGGGCTGCCTTTGTGCACAGCACTGCAGGCTGAAAAGGGCACTGCGAGGTGCCTGTGGCTCACCTGGTGAGCCTGAGCCCTGTAACTCTCCAGCCTCTCTCCCTCATTAGCTCCAAAGACAACACAAGGATGGTGTTGGGGCTGGTTTGCCCCCAGCCACCCTGAAACCCAGAGCAGCAAAAAGCCACCTTAACCAGGGCTGGCAAGCCTCTGCTTGTGGATGATTTGAAAATCAGTTTCTAATTGCCCCTGCAGGTATCACCTCAGTTGTTTTCCTGAAAAAAACCTCGAGATCTTGGGCAAGAAAACTGCTTTCACCGAAAAATTACCAGTGGAGATTTTCAGCTCTTCCCAGCAACACATGGCCAGCAGGGTTGAAAAGGAATAAGGAGGATCTGCCATAGAATGGGAAGATCCCTCTCTAATTTATTCATCCACCTGTCAAAACAGCACTTAAAACTTTACTATGTGAAGACGGTAGTTTGCAAATGTTGGCAAAACATTTTGCAAGCCACAGAAAGGAGAGAGAATTAAATTTTTTAAAGTGTGATTTTTCCCTATTCCATTGTATCTTTTACAATTGTTTCTATGGGCAAGCATGGGGCTGATGATAATTGGAGCTGTGCTTGTAGAAATTCTGGACATTGTTGAGATCTTTTCACAGATATCCCAGTTATTGCAGCATGAAAACTTTCACTTAAAGAAAATGTTTCTACTGTGAAAATAACTTTCTGAATTCTGAAATAACCATGATAATAGATCTGGAAACTTTCCACTTAACTTTCCAGCATAATGACCTACAAGGTTTTTAGAACCTAATTAATAATGTTAAAGTGTCAGCAGCTTTAACCTTTTCAGTACCTGACACAGAATATCCCACCCATACTGGCAGCCTGTGGTTACCACAATTGCCTTCGATGAGCCATGCATTTGAAAGGATGGCATGCTACAATTAACTTTGTGAGTCTGGAGTATGAAAAAAGTGCTGGGATGGCAGGAAAAAGTGAACTTTTCACCTCCAAATTATACTAGCGGGACTGATTATGGTAATGCCAATTTAAAAATACAACGGGAAGCTTGTTCTTCCCCTTTCCTGACTCAAAAGTCCACTTTGCTTCACAATGTCTTTATTTTGATAGAAATGAACGTGGAGCCTGGCTCTCAGCCAGGTTTGTGAGCTTTTCCTATCTTTTCTTTTTTTTTTTTTTTTTAGAGTAAACTTTACTCATTAATGAAAGTAGATCCATGACAACAACCCAGCTTTTTTTAATATAGCACTAACTACCATCAAATTATCAAATTTTGGCTATTTAACCTGAAGAACTTCTGGCTTTTGGTCTTAACTCTTACTAGTACTAGCTGGAAGACACCACTGTATTCAAGTCTGGTCCTTCATCTTCTCCCATTTCCTTTTAAATTGGGATAGTACATCAGGTGGACCTATTGTCTCACTCTGTAGGACCATTCTCACACTATTCAAGACAGGACAAAGGTCACTGGACTTTTGATTTGGATTAAAACATTTTTCCAAATGCCTCAAAGTTTGCCTTATCTTTTCCTCAGTTTAACTAACTGAGAAGGTTTTCCAGATTGTGATATCTTGGGTCATGGCATGGGCATGCATTCATTTTGTATTACACAGCAGTGGCTGCAGCTTATCAGAAGTGTACAAATGTAAATGCATCCCTGTGTAATCTGTAAAGTAAGGGGGGGAACTTGAAATCCTTAAGGACAATTAAAAAAGAAACAAATTTGTTAATAACTCGACTGCTTGCCTGAAAGCCTTAGAAAGAAGACTTTCTATGTTGTTTGTGAAGGCAGAGCAAGAGGGTTTTGCTTGCTTCCTCAGCACTGTAACCCTGAACATCTCCCAACAGCAACAGCACAGTTTTATATTGAAATTTCAATTCATGAATAGCTCATGTTTAAAACAGCGAGTTGGTCCTCCTGGAATCAGGAAAACAGGGCAAGGTTTCAAAAACAACACATTTTGGGTTGTCTGAATTACCGGTCTTTGACATCAACGTTTTGGAATCATATATTTGAGTTTCCTTCCTACAGTGTAAAAGCAGCCCCCTGGCTAGCAGGACCCCTAAGCTTTGGTCCTTCCTACCTCCTGTCTACACTTGTAGCATTCCTAAAAGACTGCAGAAACATGTGGGAATCCTTAAGGGGGAGGTAGGTTTTCAAGGGTGCCTCTGGTGGATATGAGTGCAGTTCTCCACCCTCTGAGTGGTAAAGCTATTTTTGCACTGTGCTCCTCTGACTTAGGTTCATAATTCCCAAAATTTTTGTTTGTGGGTTTTTTGGGTTTTCTTTCACCTTCTGGCAAATAGTTACAAGGACAGGAGAGTGGCACATGTTCTGTGGGTATGTCTGAGAGACACCTGCATTCTCTTTGTCATAGGCTGGCCTCATTAATGCTTGTAACACCCAGTTTATTCCCTCATTTATAAGTCAAGGCCCACTTCCCTATGTGTTCTCTGGAGATAAATATTATTTTATTAATTTCTAGTCAATTTTATGTACCGATACCTAAAACTTACTCTAATTAGTCTCAGCTTTAATAAAGAACTGAGTGAAAATTCAGCATTTTAAGACAAACGAAGCTGGATCAGTTGCAATCTATACCAAGCATGTACATTACCCCATATAGACCTATTTCATAATCATAATTGGCTAATCTGATTGCTTGAGTCCAATTATTTTAAATACTCCTGGCAATCAATAGAGATTCATCCCTATAAACCTATTTGACCCCTTTCCTCAGCAAGGCGTGATTACACACATAACAGTCCTCTATTAACCTTTGACAGAGGCAGGAATTAGTGATCAAGTCTGACATGCAAGTGGTGGAAAGTTGCCAAGCAGTCTCAAAAACATCCATCTTCAGAATGAACCCAACACCAATGCCTTCTAAGAGAATAGAAATTCACCTCACAAGGTGGATACTAAAAGATAAGGGAGGCTTCATTGATCTTTCATTTCTCCCTACTGCACCACTGTTAATTGCAAACGATAAGAGCAAGAGCATCCAACGTAAGCAAAGCTTTTCAATATTAACCTCAATAAGTGAATTAAGCAGCAATACTTTGCATAAAATTAGAGATCACTAATGGGTCAAGAAATGCAATTCATTCTTGCTCTGGGCAATCAGGACTCTCTGATGATAGACCTCTGCAACTTACTGTGAGCCTGGTAATTGCTGCCCATTACTGCAATAATCAGAGTCTGACCTCAGGGAAGAGCCATACCCAAATCTTGGGACGAGCCGCACCTAAATCCTACTGGATTTCAGTGGCATCAGGGCAGCAGCCTCCACCAGCTGTCCCATCCTTTGAAACATCCCAGTCAACAATTCATCCTATGCTCTTGAATACGACTAAGTCATTTAAACTGCTTCCAGAAGAGCAAGGGGTTAAATCCATCCCGAGGCTATCCTGTTGAAATAATGATAAATCTGGAGCAGTGTTAATTAACAACTGTGAGAGATTCTTTTCCTATTAGCAGTAAAAAACCCATGACTATTCACAGGCAGCTGTATTTCAGCAGTAAAGGTGTAATTGATATTGAAAATTTCCAGTTAGCTTCTGAATCTCTTAGGCATTGCAAAGCTCAAGGGAAAGCGTAATTCTCTTTATACAGGGGAAAGCATCAAGAGCAGCTGTGCAGAGGTCAATGAAATAAAACTAGTTGAGAAAGAGATGCAAAGCCTAGAGTACTAAATATATTTTTATTCCCTATCCCAGTGAAACTTGGTTTTGCATCATGGGGAACTTGTCATACCTGATTCAAAGGTCCAATGATGCCAATAAAACAACCTTAACAGAAGCCAATGTATCATGTTTTGAAAAAAAACAGAAACACCCAGAACCTGTGAAAGTACTCAAAAAAAAAAAAAACAAAACACCAAACTCTAATTCCTGAGAAAAAGAGAAAGAACATACCTGCAAAAATATATTGCAATGCAGGAAAATTCCATCATAGTCTCTCCCACGTTCACAGTGCTGAGCACTGACTGACCCAGATTCTCTGAGGGCTGTTGCAGAGCCCAGCCCTGGGTGCAGTGTGAAAAAACAAGTATGTGCCTGGCCTCAGCAGAAGAGAAGCTTTAATCAATGGGCATTGAAAACAACTGGAGCTGCCAAAGCAGTGCTTGTAACAGCTGAAGGCTTCTGCTGGTGCCTCTTCTCTATATGGCCATGAGGGAGGCAAAGGAAAACTGGAAAGTTTTTCTAATTGGATTGGTGGTGACACCTGTAGAAGGATGTCAGTGACACACATGGGGCAAGGCTGGAATGATTTTGTGCTTGGTTTGGCTGTCAGAGGTGAAAATCAGCTGCAACGTACATTTTCATGAGTTTTACATTTTGGTGGTACCTGTAAACTGGCATGTTATGGCACTGAGCCAGTAAGGTCAGTTCTGTGAGGAAAAACCACAGGAGGAATATTAACCTCAAAGGGAAAAAAAATTAAATTAATAGCATCTACCTCACATTTGAGTTCATACTTTAATATTTGGGTTGAGCTGTGAACAGCAGATGAACAGTAACTTGATCCAAATTATTTTCCTCATCTTGCACAAAGATTAGATACTTACAGCTCTGCCCTAAAGCCAGTTTGACAGCTCCCATACTTGTTGACGTGCAGTGAGCTTGCTCTGTCCTTTCCAGTGCCCTAACCAAGCTTGACAGCTTTTGATATTTATCCTCACATCACCCTGTAAAGGAAAGCTATTACTCCTTCCTTTGTGCAGGTGAGAAATTCATGCAAAAAAGACTAAACCCAAAAAAAAGAGATAGAATGGTAGGCCATCAAGTATTTTTAAATTGATGGGAGTTAGACACCTAAATAACTGGGTGAATTTGGACATTAAAGAGTCATCTACTGTCAGTCAGTAATTCCTATTAATTTACAGATTTGAAGGCATACCTCTCCACTTGCTCTACTTTATTTTTTTTTTATCCTGCAGTCCTGAATTTGGTTTGTGCCTTGTGTCCTAAGAGCCATATTATGGGTCCTTCAGCCCACAGCCAACACCCCCACTTCTCTCTGCTGCTTGCAGCAATGAGCCTACAAAGAGTGCACTGCTATGTTTTAATGATGTTGAACTCCTGGAGCAATTCTCTGGGGCCATGGGAGTTCTGGGATACCCTGGAATAGTTCCTGCCATTTCCAAGCCATCCAGGAGAAGGAACCATAATAAATCCTCGTCTGCAGACAAGGAAAATGCTTGACTTTTTCTCTGTGCTAACAAGGGATTTAGAGGTGCTCCATTCCACTTTTTAATTCTGCAGATATTTTGCTTCCTTAATGCTGTTGTTTAAAACATGCAACACTGTGCTTTAAGTATGCTTACAGTTGTGCTTGCAGACACTTGCAATAAAACTGATGGTGCCCTCAAAAAACATCATCTAAAAGTTTATTTCCAGCAGTACTTTAAAAAGAAGACAGCAGGGTAACAATTCTAGAATTCTGCTGTGAAATAATTACACATTTTATATCTTTTATCCTCCTCTGACACTGATTTTGTGGGCTTCAACATGGTGGGGTTCTCTACAATTGTGTGGCATGAATATAGAAGCATCATTTCTCTCCAGCTCCAGCTATCTATAACCCACAAGACATTGGCCACTTACATTTGAGGTGGTCACAGAACTATCCTTGCTGATGTTCAGAGGACGTGTTGTTCACTACAGCAAACTGCAGGAAATCAAAGAGCTGTTTTACATCCACCTGTCTAGTGCTGTTTTGTGTATATGACTAAATCCCCTATTAACTTCTTATCTCCAGTGTCCCAGTTTCATCTCCCCCTATTAAATTGTCTCCCTGCCAGTCAGTTATGATTTCAGAAAAGTCTTTCAAAATGGTATTTTTTTCTTTGGAAATCAATCCTCTCACAACAGATCAAGTGGGGAAAGCAGGCACAGGATGGTGGGAAGTCTCAAGGGAAAAAGAACTGAAAGAACATGTTAAAAAGAAGTTGCTTATGAAATTCATTCATTTCATACCTGACTGCTTCTCTTCCAATAAATAATTGCACTATGCAAGAGANAATTGCACTATGCCAGAGACAGGAAAAGTTCTCATTAGAATCTCTTGGCTCTTCAAAATATAAAACCTGCATAGCACAGACATGATTCATAAAAGGCTTTAAGACTACACAAACACCTTGGCACAATGGGATGCTCTGCAACATGGTTGGAAGCACGTGTAGAAAGCATGACAAAAGCTTCCCAGAACTGTGTCCCCACCTCCAAAGTAGATAGTAAATCCCTTCTGCAAGGTCTGTGTTCCTCCCTCCCTGTTTGCACTGTCTCCTCCACTGCCTCTCTTGGAAAGGACAGCAATTCATTGTGTGTGTGAGCAGGACTAAAGGTGCCTCAGGAAACTGTTCTTTCACACACACTTGGGGTGTTTTAGCTCTCCCAGTCCTGCACATTTGGTTGCATTTTGCAGCTTCCAAGAACTTCAGAGAGAAAGCCCCCTACCTCATCCCTCTAAATAACACAGAAATTTTTTTAAGGCACTTTGCTTTCAAACTGCTTTGCTTTTTCCTTGTGTTGTGTCCCTTTTCCAGCTCATATATGTAGTCAGATTCAAGTACTGGGCAGCAGTGTCCCAGGAAGTCCCAGGATGTACACTCATTATTCCATGTTTTTTGCAGCCTGTGGTGCTGTGCAACTGCAAATAGGGTGACCCAAGTTGTCTAGGGCATTTCACATACAATTAATCTCCCCATCCATTTTTAAGGAATTTCCTTCTCCTCATAGCCTTTATGCGTGTGCCTATATGTGAGAAATGACTGATAGGGGTCATTTCTGATTTGCACTGGTGTAAGGGAAAAGAAAATCAGGCTCAAAATCCAGTAGGTGCTTTGAGGTCTTCTGACAGCTACTAAGTGCACAGCAATTTTATTAGTGAGTCAGCCACACACGTCTAACCAGCTTTCCACTAAGTGGTTGTTTTAGTATGTTTTGACCCACGAAAAAGTGTGATATAATTAGGAAAATTATCAACTGAAATGCAGGCACAGGTGTGTCTGCTTGTTATTCACCCATGCTGCATGATATTTAGATGAGAAACAGCAGATATGTGTGTGGTGCAGCCTGCAACAGCCCCAGCATCACCATGGAGGAAAGTGCTCTTCTCAGGAGCAGCACACAGAGCTGGGTTGGTGCCACCCTCTGCAGAGCCTTTTCTTCTCTCTTAGGGACCCAAAGCCTCAAGGAAGGCACCTTCACTTCTCTTCTTGCATTTCATATTGGAGATAAATCAGACCAGACTAATCTTTCCTGCACACTGAAAAACAGTGCCTTGGGTCCTTTCTAGCGTGTGCCCATGACATTCCAGGGATTGCACCAGGGCAATGGGCCTGTGGCATGCTTACATCATCCTGCCCATGCTGAAGTCCATCCTGCAGTCACTCTCTGACTGCTGCCTTGGCCCACCTCGCTTGGAAGTAATTGATCCCTCTGCTCATGGGACTGGAGAAATGCTTCTGGAGTTCCCCCTTCACCCAGAAGGATGGGCTCTCAGAGCTAGGAGCAGTCCTCTATGATAACTAGTGTAACAAATAAACAAACTAATTTTAATCAAACTGTATTAACTACACTCGGGAGCTGCTTGGAGCATATGACTTCTGGCCCACACAGTCTCACCAGTCCCTTCCTGCTTCTTTCTCAATTTCTTACACCACAAAATTAATTTCTTTGGAAAGAGGAGAGAATTGCCCTTTATACTGTGTTTTAAATATGATCTTGTGATTAAAAAGCAGATCTTATTTACTTTCAGATCCCAGCAGGATAGAAAGCTATACAATTTCCTGTGCTTTGTCCCTGTTTAAGTACCCAAAGAGATTCTATTTAATCTTGTAAAGAAGTACTAAAAAACTGGGTCAAGGCCTCTGACACAAGGATGTAGGGTGATGTCATTTTTCAAACCTGCTACTAAGAGGGAAAACGAAGGTACAAAAGCAAGATTCAGCAGCAACTCCAGGATGTCCCTGACATGGCCAGGGCAACTTCTCCCCACTCAAGGATTCTCCATTCACTACAGGATGAGAGTGGCACTCCCAAGTAGCCCTTCTCTGAGGAGAAGGCATTTATTTCAGAGCTGCTTTTGTCTCCTGCCTGCACAGAGTAGAGAGGCAATGCTCTGTTAGAGGCCACTAAATACAAAGAGGAGGGATGGCTGCAGCTTGAACAAAAGACACAAACCAGGAGGTGGCAGATGCACCAGCTTCCCTTCCTGGACTGTGTCCTTCTAACTGTGGCATCTGTTGTCAGCAGGCATCATCAGAAGCTGAGAGGAGAAGTAACATGGAAGAGACTTAATTTCTACTCACTGTCACATATTTGAAAGGAAAATTTGGTCTGTTTCTCTCATCTCCACTACAAGCAGGATCTCTTTTGAACTGGCTATGAATTTCAGACTGCTTGTTTGACATGTTCCTTGCCAGCATCTAAGAGTCCCTTGGTCTCTCCTTTAGCTTCATCTTCTACTTAGTTTTTTGAAAAAGAAAAAAAAATCAGTCATTCAGATGCAGCAGCTCCTACTTTGGACCTACCCTACTGGTTGATGTCCTGGGGCCATAAAGGGTGACACAGTGATCAGACAACAGCAAAGCTGAGGATCAGGTCTGAGATCCATCTTCAGCCACACAAATCACCTTTGATGTCCCACAAATGCTCTCCCCAGAGGCATCTTTTTTCTCCAGAGCACTTCCAAGATGCTTCACCAGCTTCCCTAGAGCCTGCAGTGCTCAGCCCCTTTGGGGAATCACTCCCTGTCAATGACATTCCTCTTCCCTTACTCATTCATATTCAGAAGCTGGTTAAAAGGGCAGAAAGATTGAATTGAGGAACAGGGAGCTGAAAGATCTGGTTTCCTGGTCACTTTCCTCAAGTCCTGCAGTGTCTGGACATCAAAGGAAATGACAAGGGGAAGAAGGGCAGACTAAGCTTTGTACTTGCCTCCTGAGCAGCAGCAACTCCCTTGCACTCTCCTCCAATTTACCTCATTCACCATCAGCCTTGATTTCTCCATGACTTCTTTCCAAATCTGTCTTCACATCAGTGTGTTACTCACTGAGCCACTTTAATTGAGCAATTCAGCAGCTTATACCTGCAGAAGTCTCTAGAGAAAACTTTGATCCAAATTTAAAGGTCATTTTATTNGAAGCTGTCAGCTCCCAGGTAACAGTGGCAAATTAAGGTGACGAACCAAGGTAAGAAAGTGAGGTTATAAATGGAGACACACTTTGCTGTCGGCAGGCTGACACAGTCATATGTGAAGGCTGCATTGCAGAGACCTATTTATAACAACACTCATTTGGAATAGTGCTTAACGCTATACCAGGTAGATTTAGGTTTAGAGAAAAAAAGAAAAAGGGAGAGGGTNNTACTTTCCGTCAAGTCTCTTTTCCTCCCTTCCACCCCCACTGTGGAATTTTCCCTGTGTCTCTGCTGTATCTTGTTCCATGGTGTTGGACATGTGCTCTCACACCTGATTTCAGTCTTTGCCCTCCATCCCTTCTTTGTGCAGTGCCTAACACTGGTCCCACATTTTTTTCTTTAGAGGCAACAAGAATTGCAAGTGGAATAATGGTTCATTTTCCTCCAAAAATCTGTTTTAAATACATATTCACACACTCTAGAGACTTGTGGTTTAAGCTAAAGTATATCTTACCAGGGTCCTGGTTTTCTGAAGAAGGATCAGGGAGTTTTCATGAGGCACAGATATGTAGGGAAAAAAAGTATAAATACCTTCTCATGCTGCTTCAAGCATTTTTTCTCAGTATTTGGCCCAAAATGAGTCCGTCCATTGTATGAAAACTGCTATGGATAGATAACCTGTGACTGCTGTTGCAGATAAAGAATATGTCAGCAAACAAGGAAAGAGGGACTTGAATGAGCCAGCAGCAGTAACACTGAGGGTAACACAGTTT